>AYEL01034489.1:0-13065 GCA_000484575.1 Olivierus martensii
GATTTTTCCTTTTCAGTAATTTTATCTGTGAAATTTTTGCTTTTAACTTTATTCCGGTTAGTTTTGTCAAAACACTTACATCACTCTTCACAACAGAAACAGTAGTATGACTTTGTGCTCTGCTTACAGTCTGGTTAGTGTCATTAACTTTGGTTTCTTCATTGAAAATACAAGGTGCAAGATCGAGTGAAAGTTTCTGTTCTAATATAAGTAGTTATTGTTCATCAGTAGTTCATCAGTAGTTATTTCATTATATTTTCGTTTCACAGCACTTGCAGGTTCCTGCCTCATTAGCTTCCTCCGTGGAGGAAGCTAATGAGCTTTCTCTTTTGACTGCATTTATGATGGATAGTGTGGGAACACACTTGATACAGCATTTGGGTCTAATCGTCTGGTTTTCATCCCAGTTTTATAGTCTGTAGATAGAAAGTGGAGACTACAAACATGTGCTCCATCGCTTGGTAGCCTTGGCTATGAATTTCGTCGTTTATCAACTACAGCAAAAATTAAAAAATGAATTCTTAACTATGACATTAATTAAAATTAATAGTGTGTAATAATATAATATTAACAATTAAAAACATAAAAGAAAAATAAGATGTTTCTTACTTCATCTGTTGACATTGCTGATCCATTGGTGTCGACGTGTTTTTTTTTGTCAACAGATGACGCCACTTTCCACTCAGTAAGAGTACTAAGTGGCGGGGCGAAACAAGCCTTTCCACAGGCTGCCCACCCCTGCGGAGAGGTCAGCCGGATGGTGGAGGACGGGAATCGACGGGCCGGGCCCCAACCCCATGATAAATATTTTCAAGATTTGGGACCCGAGACTCGAACCCGGGTCCTCCAGAGTGGAAAGCCGAAGCGTTTCCACGCGGCCAATCCGGCCGACGGTGTCGACGTGGTTGTCAGCGGGAAATTCATGAAAACTTAACTGTGGATTTTTTTTGATGAATCAGAGACATAAAATGGAACACTACATGGATTATTTTTAATCAAACTATATAAAAAAACTCTATATAAATTATAAAATAAAGATACAAGCACGTAAACACATACGAGAAGTAGCTACACAACAGTAGGAATGCAGCGCCGTCTCCTGGAAATTTTTGAAAACACTATCCTCTTTTAGGGACACGACTGTAGAGCGAAATAGTTAGGCTTTGTCTATCCTTGTAGGCTACGGTTGAGAGAACACCTTGCTCAGGCGCTGCCGCGACGAATAAACACCGACAACTGGCCGAAAGGACGGAAAAGTCCGAACCTTTCCTTACGGAGAGCAAACAACGAGGCTGAATGGATTTGCTACTCGATTTCCAAAAATGGGACATCACCATTGTCAGGCTAAACCGCCACGTAAACGTAGCAGCCCGACGGAAGATCGGAAAAGCCTGGATCCTCCAAGGGAACAAAATCTAAACTCATATTCGCTACGGCGGGGTGGTACACACAATGGAAAACCACAGCGGGCACCCTCTCTCGGAAAGGGCGAGCATCTGCCCTGTTTCGATCCCCGATGCAGCTCACTGCCAGATATGGCTGGTAGGCCACAATAAAGACGATATCGACCGAGGCCGTAAGTTGGCCGGGCTCAGACGCCATGCAGGAGGTCGAGTATTGCTCGATTCAATTCCACGAGGTTTTGTGATTCGCTAGGGAAGCAAGTTCTCCTCGGTCTGGGAAAATATCCCCTATAGCCCGAGTTCGACCAGGGGTCCTAGTCTCGAGTTTATCGTGTTACAACGCATTCGTGTTTGGTGGTCACGTGATACTGCTAACTCCCTATCAATTCTGTCTAAACATGGGAGTTGGTGTCACGTGATACTGCTACACGAATGCGTTGTAACACGATAAGCTCGAGACTAGGGCCCCAGCTCTCGAGTGGGCACCGTTAGCAGGCTCATCTTGTATTCTGAGACAGGCGAAAAGGCCGCGTTCTTATACTCCACCTACGAGAGTACTACAGGGTACTTCAGATTTGCGAGAATAATCTCGGCTTAATCATTGCCTGCTATGATCGGGTACGGACTCTCCTTCCACCTCTTGGTCCACGAAGCGAACGAAATACGTATATGGTGAACTAGCTCATGTTCGCCAGGCCTAGGATAAGACCGCCGCATCCGTACCCCGTGCACGATGTCGCCGAAGCGACCTTTACTTGCCGAGAATAGCCTCCGTCCATAGAGGGATCGGAAACACAAACAGGCTGATTCGCTACTGACTTGTGAGTGTTCAAAGAACACCTTGCTCAGGCGCTGTCGCGACGAATAAACACCGACAACAGGCCGAAAGGACGGAAAAGTCCGAACCTTTCCTTATTGAGAGAAAACAAAGATGCTGAACGGATTTGCTGCTGGATTCCCCATTACGGGAGACCACAAATGTCATGCAAAACCGCTGTGTAAACGCAGCAGCCCGACCGGATAAGGCTGGATTCACCAAACGAACAGAAGCAAAACTGATATTCGCTACGGCGGAGTGGAACACACAATGGTAAACCAAAGCGGAAAACTTCCCCTCTCGGAAAGGGCGAGAACCTCTCTCGTTTCGATTCCCAATGCAGCTCACTGTCAGATATGACTGGTGGGCCACCGTGGAGATGATATTGACCGACGCCATAAATTGGCCGGGCTGAGACGCCATGCCGGAGATCGAATATCGCCCTGGTCAACTCCACGCGGTTTTGTGATTCCTTAGGGAAGCAAGCTACCCCCGGTCTGGCTCAAGTCGTATTCTGAGACTATAGCCAAAGCTTTTCCCCTGCTCCACCAACTAGGGTACTACAGGGTACTTTGGTCTTCGAGAATAATCTCGGCTTAATCATAGCCTGCAACTAGGGGTGCGCTAGAATAATTTCGGCTTAATCATTACCTGCAACTATGCGGACTCGCCTGACCACCTCTCTGATCCACAAGCGAACGAAAAGGTGCGGACTCGCCTGACCACCACTCTGATACACAAAGCGAACGAAATACGAATTCGGCGGACTCGCTCAGGTTTGCCCTAGGGGTAAGAAGGCCGCATTCGTATCTCGTGCACTGTGTCGCCGAAGCGACCTTTAAAGGGCCGAGAATTGCCTATTGGAAACCTTTTTTTTTTTTTGCATATTTTACGTCCCCTTTCTAATCAGGGAGATTACTAAGGGGGCGGGGTTAAAAAATAAGCACGTAAGAAACATAACTGATCAACATTTTGGTCTCCTAATTATGATCTAATTTTTGTACAAAATAATCCTGCCGTAGAAAAATCTTTTCCAGATTTCAAACTTGTTGAATTAATACTTATTAAAGAATAGTACACTATTTAAATATATTTCCCCATATATTTCCTGTTGAAATACTCCAGTTCTTTTTAACAATTTTATTAATATTTTTTATTTTTGCGCCAGAAGCGGATTATCTTGTTATATTTCTGTTTTTCTTTTGATCAATAAGTTAAGTTTCTCTTTCATGGATAACGTAATTGCAGATGTAAAAAATCTTTTTCAGTCTAACAGCTTTTTTTACCGTATGTTTTCATATATATATTTTTTGAAAAATACCGGATAATCATACTGTGCATCCAAAAAGTTGCCATCAATAGGAAAAATAACATTATACCTACTGAATGAAGTAAATTTAAATTCATCGAATGTTTACTTATATTACTTCTAAAACCCCGCATTATATTCAGTATCTCCGTCGTATACTTTGTCGGAGTTGTCAAATACTCAGAATTGTCTTGTGCTGATTCAACAGATTCCGGTTCTTCGTCTTCAGTTTCATCTACTACTATATCATTTCTGTTATACAGAACTTTGATCACAACCAAATGGGTTCCATACGCTAAACCTAATTGGTGATTTACATTAATAGACCTCGGCCCAGCGAAAAAGTACAAAAAAGTGTATTATAGCTATGTTCATAATTTATCGAATTACCGGTAAAAACAATATAAATTACCGGTAACAATTTGAGGCTAAAATTCGCAATTTACCGGTAAACCGCTTTACCGGTATTGCAGTCCATGGGGTTCAACGACCCGGGCTCGGACCCCTCCTGAATAGCTGGGAAGCGTGGAACTCGAGTCCCTAGATGGGATCAACTGAATGGGGTTCAACGACCCGGGCTCGGACCCCTCCTGAATAGCTGGGAAGCGTGGAACTCGGATTTGAACCCGGATCCTCCAGAATATAAGCCATAGCTTTACCACACAGTCATCCAGCCGACTTAGATGTAGATAGACATATTATGAATAGATTTATAATTAATAGAATCACATGAAGAGTCTAATGTAAAGTTGGGCCCAATCTTATGACTGAGACCTAAATGGCGATGGTGCAAACGAAAATATTAGAAATGCAATAAATCCTTATGAGATGCAAACGAATGCAGAAGAAAAAATTGAAAAATTTAAATGTGAGGTGCAAATGTCACACAATAATTTTTACTTATTTTATTATATATAGGGGTGATTCAAAAAATTTGTGCCAAAATTTATAGATTTGTAGAGGATAAAATTATGAGTAAAAATGTCTAGTCGCGCTACTTGATTTGAAGCTCCGTTTAAAAGATATAACTTATGAAAGTTTTGTGACATCATTTCCGTTTTAATACATGAGAGATGAGAAACATTGAAAAAAATTAAGTACTGAAATTAAATTTATTGGCTTAAATTAACAAAATTATAAAATAATGCAACTTTAGTTAATTAATAATGTTAAATAAAATGTTCGATGTTGGCAAAAATAACTTTGGACGGAATTTTTTCTATGTAGACAAGGGGTGTCCAACTTTTTCGCTTCCTTGGGCCACATTTGAAGAAAAAAAATTATCTCGGCCCGCAAATAAAATATATTTATTCCAACGATAATTGTTAGGGGGCCGGATGACCACGTGGTAATGCGTTGGCGTGTCATGCAGGAGGACTCCGGTCCGGCATCTCCTCAAAAGTTTCGGGATTCCGAGTTCGGCCCGGCGATCCCCGTTCTTCACCATCCGGTCCCCTTCCACGTGTGTAGTTGCCCATGGTTGGAACTGGACCCGCCCCTTAGTAATCTCACTAATTGGAAAGGATAGATAGTTGTTAAGTAAAAATTTAGTAAATAATGTACAATATATGATATCCAGAAATAAACAGGAAAACTAAATTAGCTTGGAGTGCTTTTCGTAGAAACAATTCAATTTTAAAAGGAAAAATGCCACTTTACTTGAAAAGAAAAATATTTGATCAGTGTATTCTGCCAGTTTTAACTTATGGATCAGAAACTTGGACACTAACGAAAAGAGCTATTCAAAGGCTGCAAACAACACAAAGGAATATGGAAAAATGCATGCTGGGAATAACTAGAAGAGACAGGGCATAATACTTGGGTAAGGAGTCAAACAAAAGTTATAGATGTAATCCAAAAGATAAAAAAGCAGAAGTGGACATGGGCTGGACATATAATAAGAATAAATGATAGTAGATGGACAACTAAAGTACTTCACTGGATACCAAGGGATAAAAAACGTCCAAGGAAGAGACGCATTACAGATGGAGAGATGAGATTTTTAATTTTACATCAAAATGTTGGATCAGAGAGGCTGTAGACAGGAAGAACTGGAAATTTCTTGGAGAGACCTTCATCCTCAGTGGATTGATAATGGTTGATTATGAAATGATATCCACAATGATAAATAAGCAAAAATGCTTAAGATCTTTGAGTTCTTTTAGTTCAGAAATTTTTTAAAATCATTGAGCGGGTCAAGAAGTTTTAATCACTGAAATAAGAAATATTTTAGAAAATGGAAATAGGAAATGTAGATGGGTATTTAAATAATAAAAATTTTATTAACTTCATTAAGTACATAAAAATCTCAATGTTTTAAAGAAGTTTACAATTTTATGTTGAGCCGCATTCAGTATAGCAGTGGGCCGCATGCAGTACGCGGGTTGCGGCTTGGACAGTCCTGATGAAGGCGTTCCGCCGCTCTACTATTCCCACTGTTGCGTTCATAAATGAGGTGCATATTCGTCAATTCTGCATAAGAATAGCGATCCATAAGCAATTTAACGTTCGAAAATAAATGCTGCTTTTGTAAAATAATTAGGGGAAATTGGTCCAAAATGATCCGTCAGGGTGAAACGATTCCTTATTATATTTCCTTAAGTTTTACAGTCACCTGTTGACAAACTAGCAAAGCTTGTACTACTACAAACACATGTCAATTATGTTCTAGTTAGGTTAGGTCAATGTATTTTGGGATGTGCCATTTCGACTAAATGAAAATCAATGTCTGCGATATAAGATATCAAAAATTTAGTTAACTGATGTTTATTTATTTCCATAAACATGGAATAACATCTTACTTAGATATAATAAAGCTTGTTGTTTTTTACCTACTGTTTTATTTAAATTTAATTATTTATCTGGTATCTGCGGCAAAACAATCCCTACGAGATTATTTTGGACAGGGTAATATACAAAAATGATCCTTTGGCATAGTTTCGAATTTTTATTTTTTCTCTTGTTTCGACTGAATAATCCTTGAAATGATTAAGATATTTTCTAATCGGAATATTAATCTTTTAAAATAAAAGACTTATATTTCGATATTATATAAAAAATTAATCCTATGACAACTTATTTTGATTTTTTTAGGTTTTTGCTTAAGGGAAATATTTTGGATCAGTTTTCCCTACGTTTCATTTAAATAATCCGTCCCTAATTTAATAAACAATATGTTCTCGATGGTCTAAATGTTTTCAGGATAGTTTTTAAGCAGTTAAAATTTATAGATGATTTAAAAATGCAAATAATCATATTTTAAAAATAATATTTTACTGATCCGGAAATGGTCTCGCAAAACTTTCAGACGTTATGTCTTTTAAATAGAGGCTCAAATCAAAAACCGCGACTAGACATTTTTAATTGGAATTTTATTCTCTACAAGTCTGTAAATTTTTGCACACCTTTTTTGAATCACCCTGTATACAGAATTTTATTGTATCTAAGAAACATATAATTTAGCAAAATGTATACAGAAATTTATTTTGCTTTACTCTGTAAATGATAACATTTAATCAATCCCATCACAACATTTAATCAATCCCATCATAACATTTGGGCTATGGTTCGATATTCGTCGGTTCTCTCACAGTTCGCACTATCTCGGTTCGATATTACTCGGTTTTCAAATAACCAATTTTAAATAACAAATACAACATTACATAAAAAGTTCAACACAGTAAATTCTCTCATATTTTGCGAAAAATGTTCTTATATTTAAACATTTTAAAACTTTAAAAAATGTAATATAATATCATTTAAATTTTAGCATAAAAATATTTAAAAAAAATTAAATTTAAATTATTAAAAAAAACTGTTCTTAAATTGAACTAACACAGAGAATATAAAATTATATAGTTTAATAAAGCACAATTTAAAATTTTAAAAAGCTAATTAAATTGAATCCTAGCATTGATAATTTAAATCTTAGATTTAAGAAACTTATTTTAAAAAAAATACTTAATTGATTTGTCAATTAATTTTCAAATTTGAAATTTGCAAGTTAATGATGTGTCTGTTGAGAATAATTATTAATTGAGGAAAAATCATGGATCATTAAATTTATTATAAGAAGGCATATATTAATTAATATCTCCCTGATATGAAATTTAGTACAGTAGTTTAAAATGTAATGATTTTCCGATCAATATAAAAGTTTAACAACAATATACAATATATCAATAATTAAAAGTAATTTCAACTAGCTTAACAATTACGTAATTGTTGAGCTGTTATTAAATTATGTAAGATAATAATAATAATAATAATAATATAACTAAATTGGATTCTGATATGTCAAATTATGTGTTAGAAAATTAATGGATATCCATTCATTTAAATAAAAATAAAATGCTGAATATTTAATTTATAGTATTAAATTTTCTATGAAATCCATTAACTACTAATAAGGCTTGAGATCCTAAATTAAAAATTGAAATTTCGATTTTAGACATTGGAAAAAAAACGCTAAGAAATTCAAAAGTATTTCTTATCAAAGAAAAAGAAATAAGTTGATTTTCCACTTTTAAACCGATTGAATAATGTATTTTTACTGTGGTTTCTAAACATTTCAAAGTGAAAAGTATAAACATTATAAAGAAGAATAGTTTCGTTAATTTTTAAGAAGATATTTAATATATACAATATTTTAGATTATCGAATAAATTATAAAATCGTTATAATGGATAATTATTTGTAATAAAAGAAATATAATGTATTCGTATAGATGAAATCCTTTAAAAAACGAAGGACGAAATGAGAAGTGTATATAAGAAAACATCAAGATAGAAGGAAAAGAATCCTGCCAGAAGAAATATGGCAGGACACTAGTGAAAAAGAAAGAATGCATTTTAATTGCTTCTTACGTTGAAAGGCGTGTTAAAATTTCATACTGTTATTTTTAAACATCCATTATGAGTTAACAAGTTTGATTCCTTTAATTTATCTCACATGAACCTTTAAGTTTTTCTATTTAGTGCGATATAATCATTATATAGTTTCAAAGTGTTATAAAATAAAGAAGACTTTATCACAATTTCGATCTTGTTTAAATATTTTATTATCTCAAGGAAGTTTGATTTATTGGGAAGTTAATTTTCTAAAATTATCGATTTCGATTTTTTCAGTCTTTGACTTTTTTTTTAATTTTTAAATAATTTTTCAAGAAAATAAAGTTAACATTGGCATTGTAGAAATGTAACTAATGTATGATTTTACTGCAAATTTATACATAACAACAAAAATAAAAACTTTTATGAAAACTTATTGTTTCATAAGAACATTAAACAGTTCCAACAATTTAAATGCTGAAATCAGATTCTATAACTTTACAGATAAATATAATTAATTTCCTGTTACTTGAAAAATACATATTGTATTGCAATATAATAAGAATGTGAAAATTTAGATATTAGAAGGGACAAATTATCAGAAAAGCATAATATATGAAATAAATAAATTCAATAGCGTTTTTATATACAGTAAAACCTCGATTTTACGGACTATAGGGGGCAAGACTAGTCCGTAAAATCGGAAAGTCCATAAAATCGAAGTAAAATTTTTTTATAAACATTAATTAGCATTTTCAACATACCTGTACTAATTAATGTGAATTATGCCTAAAAACTGTATTATTTTACATAAAGTATTTTAAATTAAATTAAATTACCTACATACATGTATATTAAATTTAGGTAAGTTGTTAAAATAAAAATGACGGCATTATGCAATAAATGAGTGCTTTATTTTACAAATGCTGGATGTAGCTATACTGTAGACAGTTTATGCAAATATTGTATTAATATTATTTATTTTATTTTTTTGGGATGGTGTCCGTAAAATCCGAAGTCCGTAAAATCGAGGTCCGTAAAATCGAGGTTTCACTGTACTCCAACTCCAAATGGGATGAAGTATAAATAAATAAATATTGCAAATTATTGTCAGAAAACTATTACTGTTTATTGAATAAAAGATAAAGATGGTAATTCTTCTTGTGATAGCTTTTTGAATTTAAATTGAAAAGCTTATAGTCAAACAAAAATAACTACTAGTAGAACCAAAACTAAAGAAAAAGAAAGATAAATAAAAAATATATAAGTAATAATTTAGAATGTTTTAATAAAAATATGCTGTTAAGAAATTAAAATAAGTAAGTGGAAAATAAAAATAAACCAAAATCAAAAATGAATCATATCAATAAACTATAGAACAAACTTAATTTATTTTTCTATGATATATTTTCTTAAATAATAACAAAGTTATTATAAAGTTAATTTTGGGACACAAGAAAAATTTTATTTCTCTGAAATAACTTGAAATTTTGAAAAAAAAAGAAATATATAAATCATATTTAGAAAAGCACTAACTAATATTTATATATTTTTTATAAATAAAATTATTAAAAATGCTAAATTTTTCAATTAAACCTATTTTTCCATATAACGTAACACATTTTTATTGAATTTTTAATAGCCTATATATGAAATTGAAACTAAAAATAGATAAATTTGATTCAGTATTAATTTAATAAAGCTATGAATTTATTTGGCATCTAGTATAAGTACGCATTACGAGTTACCAAACAGCAGAGAAAGATGATCAGATTCGATTTGGTCTATATTAAATTTATTATGTAAAGTAGTAAGTTATTAAATCATGATTTGCTATCACAAAGCTTTGAATTCGACAGCACAACCTCTACTGTATAAAAGTTATGGACAAATTCAATCGTATCGAAATCAATTTATAGTGTGAATTCGTTAAAGTCATATCTATTGATCTTTCTTTTCTCATTTCATTAAAATCTTAATAGTAGTAGGCCTAGTTTTATTTTAATTGATGATGATATAATAAATATATATTATTAAAAATTGAACGCCAATATTTCATTATCTAAAATCGTAAAGACAAAATTGATTTTATTTATATGCCATTATAGGCGAAATCATCAATGTTATTCACGCTGCAGGCAAGCTGAGCAATAAGGAAGCATCAACGGAAACAGGATAGAGTGTGATATATTAGCGTATATATAGTAAAACGATGACAATCTGATGGAGAGGTTGAATATGTTCCATTGATATGGAACTTATGGGAAAAGTAAACAGTTATTGTTTAAAAAGATTGACTGATCACAGTTTTTGGTTAATATAGGTAATGTATATAATCTACAATTGTTTCAGCAGTCTGAGTGATTTACTTTACTTTACACTTTTTTGTTTTTTCTTTTATTGTTTTACGCATCTTTCTAACTGGAATTTATTGAACGACAGGGCATTCCAATTCCCGTCATGAACTGCAAACAACTGTAGTAAGATCCACCATGGACTGAAGCAACTGTCGTCAGCTGCAGAATGGAGTTGAATGGATTAAGTCTTATCCATATTTTTCTGAGAAATCTGGAGATGTGGGACTCTAATTAAATCCGAATTCGGAATAGAACTCAAATCTTCAGTTGATGATCAATACTTTACCATATGGCCATCTGGTCGACTATTTCAAACCTGGAACTCTTTTGAAACTACTCTCTCCAAGATAAAGAATAGATCTTGAAATGAGTGGTTTTGATGGCATAATGGAATACATGAAAGAAAGAGAAAAAAGCATTTCTAAGAACTCAATCATTATCGTCAATAACATATATCTAGAAAATGCTATATTATATAAATGAAATTTCAAGCAATTGAAAAAAGTATCAATTATCTATAGTCTAATATTGCTAAATAATTAGATACAACGCATGAAATACAGGCTATCCGTAAACACTTTGTGCAGTTTTAAATTTTAATAACTCACGTTCTAAATGAGATAAAATAGACTATAAAATGAATTAAAAAGATAATTTATTCCAGTTTTGGCATCCTTAATCTTAGGATTGTTGTTTCAAAATGCTAATTTAGAAGCTTCAATGGAGGATATTTCTTTGTAGAAACAGATCAGTTTAGATTAGGCTGGATAATTTGAATAAATAAATAAATAATAGATTAAATTAATTTTCGATATATGAAAACTGGAATAAATTATATTACTGGTGCATTTTTATGGAATATTTTTATTTCATTTAAAAATTAGTTATTAAAATTTAAATCTGTACAAGGACTTAAAAAATACGTACACAAGATGCTGCCATTAAATTCGTGTCAATCGAACATTAAATAAAATATTAACTTATCGTAATAATCAAAAATAGAAGAATAGTATAAAAAATAGATAAAATTTTTGTTCCTGATTTGTAGATTTAAAACTTCTAGAAAACTCCAAACGAACAAATTAACCAAATCATATTTTAAGATATAATTTTAAAACTCTATCAGAAGTAATCATTATTAAACTCAAACTCACAATATATTTATCTCAGATATTGACAAAATAAACACCATATCGAAAAAAATCAAACCTATGAATTAATAACTTATGCCATATTTAAAGTTTTAATATAGAAACCAGTAAACTATGTGTTTTCTGGACTCAATATGATATACAGTGGTACCTTGGTTAACGACAGTAATCCGTTCCAGCATTACCGTCATTATCCAAAGCGCAATTCCCCATAGGATTTAACAGAAAATTGATTAATTCGTTCTGGCTCCTTCCCACAACCATAGTAAATATTAAAAATGCAAATAAAACTCATTTAAAATGTCCTAAAAATATGGAAAATATCATTTATTTATTATATTTGCTACAAAAAAATTAACATTAATAAAATGAATTGTTCGTGGAAACAGTTTTTAATTATCAATCTTCACCAGAAGGACAATTGGGCTCACTTCGGAGTTTTTTGACAAACGAACCCGTAAACACTGATTAGCAGCTTATAGATTCAATGATTATTATATAGATAAGAATTGATTTTGCCTTTGATGGCGAATGAAAAGTGACACGCATCGATTTATTGTCAATATCAGTGTTTCTCAGCACAACCGATATTGCGGACCAATAAAAATTTTAAGCTTGTATTGCGGACCACACAAAAAGTTGCAAACCAAACTGAAGAAAGTGCAGATTTTTTTTTTTTTTTAGTAATTCGCGGACTAATTATTTAAAAAAGTTCAGACAGTACGGTAAAACGATGGTATATTTTTCAGTAAAGATCGTGTACAAAATGCTCCGGTAGAGGGAGAGGAGAGAAAATTTTTCAAAAGTTATCCCAAGCAATATTTTCTGGAGAAATTCTAGGTCTAATTTTCTTTTAGATTCATGCATTATCATCGAAGACTGTTCTTTGTGCAAAATTTTAGAAAAATTGGTTATTTAGTTACCATATTTGACCGAGATAAATAAGGAAAAAAACAGAAAAATTTTAGTGATCCATGAAGTTTTACGGACCACTAAAATTTTTCTGCGGACCAGCAATGGTCCGAGGACCACCGGTTGAGAAACACTGGTCTATATGAACTATAAGATCTCGGACAGACGTTATTTTTTTCTAATGGAATCCGAAACTGCGACGTCACACCACTCGCAGGTGTCAAGTAATATATAACACAAATAAACAATTGAATTAGACTTTGTTTGCAGAATTTAAAATAATAATC
>AYEL01034490.1:0-18456 GCA_000484575.1 Olivierus martensii
TATTTCATAAGACAACAGATATATGTGTATATATATATATATATATATTCAGGATATATATTATTATTATTATCTTGTAAAATTCTCAAAATGATTCATCTTACGTGATATTCACAGCTATTCTATTAAAATTGTTTAATGTTATAAAATTTATGATGAATTAATTATCTGAAAATATTTAAAATAAATACAGTATAAGTTTTTACTTTGATATTTTAATAGAGCAAACTATAATGAATTTTTAAAATTAATTAAACAATAATGGGAAATACTTTATGTATTTGAGAATAATATTATTGTATTTTTAAAAAATACTTTGATTTTGAAGATAACTTGACTAATATTTGTTATCTTGATACTCTTTCACTAAATAAATGTTATGTTTGTTTCTAACGTATGCTATACATAAGAACAAACATGACATTTACTTAGTGAAAGCGTAAACAGATTTGTTTATCAGTATTTTTATACTATTAAACAAATCTATTATTGATCTGCGAATAGTTTTACTATTCGCAGATTAATAATAGAATTCATAAGCTGATATTCAAAACACTTATTATTAAGTTTATTTAAATTTTCTTTCCTTAAATATCCAAAACGGTAGGATATATAAACAACTTAGATTTTTTCTCTTTTTATAAATAGATTATTGAAACGAAAATAATATTTAACAAATTTTGTAAATTTTATAGTCTACTTGTTATGATTGTAATGAATCATTTACATATACTGAATATGTGTTTGCTGTAAATGAGTATAGATGCTCATATTGTGATCTTTTAAAAAATCTGAAAAAATAATAAAAATAATTATGTATTTATCATTGCTACACAGACCTCATCACTCTATTCTTGGATATATTAACTTTTCTTGATATAAATATCGCTTATATTACGACTGTGTAAGGAATTATGCAAAGAATATTATAAAAAATATTATATTACTATAGGCTAATGGATTTTCAATAAAATGGGTTTTGAATTTTATAAAATTAATAACTACTATTTATATTAAATACAAGATTTTACTTGACTTTTCATATTTTATCCAAATTTTAAAGATTTCTGAAAGAAGAAAAGCCAATTTTATCAACAAACAATATAAAATTTTGATTTCTTCATATTAATAGTTGATATTTTCAGGAATGTTTCAAAAATTAATAAGAAATCTTAGAAATTAAATATATTAAAAATTCGCTTAATTATAAATACTTTCTTTTAAATTTTTATTAATAAACTCATAGTTTTTCTAATCTAAAAATAATAAAAAGGCA
Source organism: Olivierus martensii (assembly GCA_000484575.1). Classification (NCBI taxonomy): domain Eukaryota; kingdom Metazoa; phylum Arthropoda; class Arachnida; order Scorpiones; family Buthidae; genus Olivierus; species Olivierus martensii. The sequence continues at coordinate 1,277 of AYEL01034490.1, forward strand.
TTCATTAAACATTCAAAATACTACAATTTTATTGTTTCTTTATATCTGGAAAGATTTCGCTTTTATATCGAATTGGTAAACTTTTCCTGTATCTCTAGTGGTGTACTGTATTGCAATTCCATTAATAGGTGAATTGTTGATAAAACGACACGGTTGAGTAAAGGGGGACACTTGGTCTTTTCTCAAAAGAGATTGTTTCTAGTCCATTTCATTTCTAATGTTACAATTCACAGATCCATTATTTAATTGAGTTTACAGAAAGTAGTTTTGATATAGTATGATATATGAACTAGTATCTAAAAGTAACATTAATTTTCTGCTTTATGCGTAATTTTAAAACACGAAATATATATATTGAATTTAAGAGATTAAAAAATTTTAAGAGATTAATTTACAAATACAGTATGTTTTCTACTTCCGAAATATCACAAGAATCAAATGGCGTAAAGCATTCAAATTTTAGAAATTTTATTTCTTATAAATTTTGATGCTCAAAATGCATAAATAAATGCATTTTGAGGATGCTAAGTGCTAGCACCAGAAGATTGTGATCATTCGAAAAATGCAACTATTTATGCATTTTGAGGATGCTAAGTGCTAGCACCAGAAGATTGTGATCATTCGAAAAATGCAACAGGCCTATCCTAAAACAATTTCTCCCCAACGTAAATATTATATTCTTTGAAATAATTTTTAGATTTGTTTTACAACAAGAATCTTATATAATTACTTTTCTGTTTGTCTAACAATTCCTTAAAATATCTCAAGAACAATCCAAGAATATTCAAAAATTTGCAATTGTGTGCTATTTGGGAACATTCGAATTTTAGACTAAATTTTAATTTCATCCAATTTATATTACATAATTTTGAAATTTTCATCTGGTACGAATAAAGTTATTAAAAAATTCTATATCTTTGAATCATATCTAACTCGCAAAATATATTATATAATCAGTTAAATGGATTTTATAAAGAAAATAGCTATGACTTCATTTATCATTGTAGAAAGTATATTTTTTACCCATTCATTCGCAAATACAAAATTAATATAATTAGATTATGTAAAATGTTAGTGAAATAGCATATTTGTTTATATTCTATATTCTGTAACATTGAATTTATATTAGTATTTAATAGTGGTAGTTTAAGAACTTACAAGAAGAGAGCTTATTTTTTCAATTATTCTTCTTCTTTAGTGCGTGTAAGATTTCGATTATAAAAATTAATATTCATATTCTAAAAATTCAAGAGACTTTTTAAAATGCGTATTATGTTTTTCATTGCCATAATTTATGGTAATGTATATGAACAAATAAATACTGTATATGAAGAAAGAACAGATGAACACAAATTCAAGACTGTTGATTGCATAACTTTTAAAATCTTGCTAATCTGACACATGATATTATTCATAAATTTCCTATATCAATATAAATTCTTATTATATGAATAAATAAGCAATGATCACATTATTTAAGTATGCTATTTTAATTATAAAAGTTTTAAATTTGCAATTTTCCTCTTCTAGAAAGTATAGCTTACATGTTTAAATAAAATATACAATTTCAGGGAAAAATGTTTAATTAATTTAATTATTATATTATGCTTTTAAAATATTGTATTCTTAGTGTTATTTTATCTAAAATGAATCAAAATATCATGTATGAATTAAACATACTTCTTATAAAACGTATTTTATTTTTGAGGTAGATCTTATTATTAAATTTATCATAAACTTAAAAGAAGAGTGACATTAATTTCGAACGAAAAACACAATAAAAAACTCAATAAAATCTAAAATTCTTATTTATAAATTGAAAATATTCGGCCTTTATATGTTTATGTTGTTTAAATGTTTCAATTATAAATAATTATAATAAATAAATCCCTAATAAATAATTCACCTTAGAATAATATATTAACAATAGAAAAATATTTACATTTATACAGGAAAATTAAAATATTAAAGGATTTCCCAAGAGGAATTTTTTTTATGCGATTACTAATGAGATTACTAGAAGTTGTTGTTATTTGACCTTTCCTTTAGTGTGAAAAAATTTATTATTTTTTAATTTTTATATGTGAAAATAAAAAATTTATTTAAACAACCAATTTTTATTTGAAAAAATATACGTTTTTTAAAATTAAACAAATACGGTTTATTTATTTCAATTATTAAAAATATAATCAGTTACACTAAACATCCAACGATACGGATATTTTGGCCTATAAATGCTAAATTGAAATTTTAAATTTATTTCTAAGAATATCTTTATATCTTTTTTAATATATATTTGGAATTTATCTATCTGTAAGATAATAATATAATCTTTGAAATAAGTATATGAAATTATTTTGTTTGAGAAGTACAGTACATAAGATACATAATTTCTTAATTATTTAATTATATTGTAAATAATCTATAAATTAAAATAATATTTCATATCAAATACTGCAATTAGATGAATTATGAAATCTCTTCTTATATTCATTATTTTTTCTCTAAAATTCGAAATCCATTATATAAATTAGTCCACTTAAAGAAAATTAGCAAACAGATTATTAAAAAATATAAAATTTTCAACAAAAAATAATCATAAATTTAGACTAAATTAATACTATATCTGAATCCTCGGTGGCATATGACATAATGTCTAATTTAACAAAATTGGACATACTGCCATATGGCTTCGAGGTACAGATATATATGAAAAGTGAATTTATTATAAATTCATAATACATTATACATATACAGGAATACCTCGATTATTGCGGTTAATGTTGCCACGAAAAATACCGCAATAATATATAATTAAATAATTTTTTGAATATTAAATATTTGTTAATATGTGAATATTTTTCATACGAAAATTTTCTTAAAGAGGAAATGGTTTTGATGAGTTTTTTTTCTTAAATACCTCCATTGGAGCACTCATAAACCTAATTTTGATCAAAATTATAAATACCCGAGTTATAAATAATAGTTAAATATAATTTAAATAATTGAATCGAATAAAATAATTGTGTTAGAAGTCTCCTGAATTCCTTTAATGAATGTCCTTATTATAAATAATCGCATGAACTTTGAAGAGGTGGATAGTTTTAAATTATTTCAAGGTGAATAAAAATAAATATAACCTTCAGAAACCCCGTTAACCTCCTCGCATGTATTGTAATTTAAGATTGGATCAATTTGCTAATACAAAAGTTAATAATGAATACATGAATGCTGACTAGGTAATCTCGTAAGTCTCTTCCTTTGGGAGGATAGAAAACTAAAACCGAAGATATTTAAATAACACGTTTTAAGTTAGATTATATTTAAATTTAGAGAAGTTGCAAGTTAGATTTAGATATATATGTATAAGCCTTTAAAGTAGAGGATTTTCTTATTTCAAACAACGAGAGTTTTCGTTACTTTGCGCGATGTTTTCAGCATGAATTTTCACTGAAAAATAAGACTGTTTATCCAAACAACGAGAGTTTCGTTACTTTGCGCGATGTTTTCAGCATGAATTTTCACTGAAAAATAAGACTGTTTACTTTAGAAATAAATAATTTATTCGCAAATGATGTTTAATTCAAATTTTAATCTTAGTTTAAAGAAAAATTATTCTTAAATGGATTAAAAATAAATTTACTCTTCATATATGGTAATTATATTTTAGGATTAAAATTGTACCTATATTGAATTTAATAATGAATTCATCGATAGAAAACATGATTTCTTAAAGTAATTCCTTTGTTTTGTAAAGGTAAGTTGGTTTTTATATCGGCTATGATAAGATTTAGTAGTACTAAAAATCAATGTTTTATTTGAAAGAATGAAAAAATTGCTTTAATTTTCCCTTATATGAGTTACGCTTAGATAAAATATTGAGCATAAATAAATAGTAATTCTAATTTAATCTTGCAAGTGTGTTTATTAAAGCATAATTAAAATTATTACATTCAGAAACATATAGAAGATATATATACACATACATAAAAACATTTCTTAGATAAACATTAATATCTGCATTTTAATATAAGATAAAAATCGAACGGTGAAAGCGGAATATTAAAAAAAAAATTGTCTTTGATGGTGAAGTCCAGTTTGTTGAAAGAGTAAAGTGACAAGTTGTGTTTGGTGTCATCTTTATTTGAGCAATATAATATTTGTATTCTCTTTATAAATTTGTAAGTTACATATTTTTAATCCATAAAGTTTTTAATGTTAGTATTTTAGTGCTCCAAATAATATTAATATTAAATAATAATATAATGATTTAATAAATGCATAAGCTAATTCAGTATAATCTTTTCATTCACTTATTATAAAAGCGTTTTGTGTGTTTTAAGGTTATGAAAATATTATTCTTATGTAGATAAATTTAATTTTAAAAACTTTTTTAATAAAAATGATAACAGGCAAAGTAAATTGCATTTTACTCGTTTTTTTTTAACATTTATCACCATTAGAATGCAAGCAATTGTATTATAAGTAATATAGTATTAACTTATATTCTGGAAAACAGAAATCGTTGATCGATTCTTTCGTGGATAACGAGATTAGAATCGTCTTCTTATCAAATCTTAAAATCAAACAGAAATTTACTATTATTTTTTTATTTATAAAAAAAATCCAACTGATATATTCTTGTAAATATGTTCACTGTTTTGATTAACAAAATCATGCATGATAAAAAAATTTTTCTGCTTTCTTCTATTATTTTATAAATTTTATATTCAGTGACTATTTTTAAGCAACACGTATTTTTAAATAATAAATGAATAATTGTATTAATATAATTGTATATAAGAAAAGTTCAATGATGGAAAATATTTTATTTATAAAATAAAGTTTAAGAATAAAACATATATATATATATATAAGATATATTTAAAATTCAAATCAATATTTTCTAATTTAACAATTTAAATAATCATATAAGTACAACGTTCATATTTATTTATAAATAATAATATTTAAGCTATCTTCTGACATATTGATATTTTTTTCATAAATTCAATTGAAAAAAACAATAAATTGTTTTGTGTACATATAATAAGATATTAGTAAAAGCGAACAATATAATTAATTATAGAATTCTGACAACAGCACTAGTGTGGTTTGATCGAGTTTCAACGACATGATTAACAATCGTTGGGGGTGTTTTAGTGTATAATACAACAGATTCTGTTTTATCATTCCCGAAACATTTCTTTCCTATTTTCGGTGAAGAATCTAAAGGACAACAGGATCGAAAAATATCTTTAAATTCTTTTCGAAAGTTGTCATTAAGCCAACCGTACAGAAGAGGATTTGAACAGGCAGAACTCATACCTGCCATGTGACAACAGGCAAAAACAATTCTAAATACAGAACTATTGGGAAAAGGATAACATAAATCTGTAACCAAATTGAGGATGTTTAAAGGCAACCAACTTATACCGAATATCAATGCGATAGAGATCAATAATATGTTAGTTTTCTTCATTCTTTGTTTATCTCTTTCTTGTTTTTCTTGTAATTTTGTACCTTTAGCGATAAGTCGATATCTCAATTTTCTACATATTCTTGCGTAGGCTACACTAACGATCACTATTGGTAGCACGTACTGAAACAGCATAGAAAACATCGAATATAATGGCCTCCCGTAACTGTAAGGCCAGTTTTCTAAGCAATAGTCGACCGAATCTAAAAGAGGTAAACTCACGTTGACGTGTTCTACTTCTCTGTAGAGAAAGAGAGGAGTCGACAGTAACAGTGCTATGAGCCAAATTGATGTCAAGGTAAGTACGGCATTCAATGGTTTACAGTTCTCTTGAGTGGGATACAGTATTACCTTATAACGATCCATAGCGATAGCCGTTATACTAATAGTGGATACGTAAATGCTTGTAGCTTGGAGGGCTGCCACTAATTTACAAGTCAATTCTCCTAAAGGCCAAAATTTCAAAGTGATTTCCACTAGAGAGAAAGGCATGGTGAAGAGACAAAGTATCAGATCTGAAATGGCTAAGTTTATGATGAAAACATTACGAGCTGTCCTCATCTGGGGTTTTCGAGCAACTGCAAGACAAACCAGTCCATTCCCAGTAGCTCCAATTAAAATTAAGATGACGTAAGCTGTTAGAAGTCCGATGAGTGCAGAATCGTCGATGGCTCTGTTACTCATGAGTTGATGCAGTTTCTCTAATAGATGGAAATGGCTAAAATTATCTTCTGCAGTAAAGTTCTGCTGAGAGAACATTAATATAGTTGTGTCGTTTGAAGACATCTTGAAGTCGATATTTCGATGTTATAAAACTCTGAAAAAAAAATTATAATTATTAATTATATTCGTGATTAAATCCTAAAATATAAACTTATATTTTATAAAATATTACTAAGGATAGCTTATGAAAAATTTCTCGTGACATCAAAAGAGAAATAAAAGCGTGAACTTGATTCATTATCAAATTAGAATATCAAATATTTTAAATATATTAATATTTATTTAACAGGAATTCAAATAAAGATAGCCTATTTATTCAGAGTATTTATTCAGATCCGTTTAAAATGGATTACTATACAAGTACCGGATAACTTAAAGCTTGTAACAGTGTTTTTAAAAACATTTCCATTTAGGTAGGTGAACGGAGCATGCTATTAAAACAAATGTTGAAAATGGATGTCTTTGGGTTCAATACACATTTGACAATGTCATTTAGTGTTCTGCGACATCCTCACAAACTCTTTCCATTAATGGATTGATATAGGATTTGGTTCTGCAATCCCTACAAAGAATGGAAACTGTTAAAACTAGCGATAGTTGTCACACTAAATTAACTTAATGGGAATGTTTTTTCTTTGTATAAACTATTGTATTCAGTTTCAATAAATTCTGAATGTTCTTTATTATAAAAATTTTCTACTGAAAGTTGAAACAAGCTTAGATGAATTTTTATAAATTATATAACTTAGTTTGTAATTCTAACAAATTTAAAAGTTAATTTTATTAAACAACAAATATTTTATATAACTTTCTTTCCAGTTTTAAGAAAAAATAATTAATAATTTGTAGATAAGTAGACAAACAAGCATGTTTGTTCAAGAATCGAGATAATTGTGAGTGCACTTTTTATAGTGTTTACTTTTTTATTATCTGAATTACGATAATAACATTTGCTTATTGATTTTCTACTAATAGCAATACTATTGCAAAATTTAGCATTAAACGAAAGTTTTTATCGATAATTCTTCATTTCTTTTTGTAACGAATGAAATCATGTTTTATGGATAATATAATGATAAGTAATAGTTTAATTAATGAAGAATTAGATTCTAAATATTCTTAAATGAGTTTAATAATTTAATTTAAATGGATAGATTAAATATTCTTGATTCTTATTACCGATAGTTACCGATTATGCGTTTGTAAAAAATAAGTTTATTTAACATAAACTGATTTACACATAATGAGAATTAAGTATATTTAATATTAATTTTATATCACAAAGGCAAACTTAGAAATTGTGTGTTGAACATCCAAACTTAGCATCAATTGTACTTTTTCTTGCTATTGGGCACACTGTTATGTCTAACTGAATTCCACTTATAAATTTAACTATTAAATTTTTATTCAATAATGTATTTCAATCAAATTTACTTATATTTATTTAATTTGGTTTTACAAACATACTTTCGAATTATTACGCTAAACTTTTTATGGTTTTAGTGAACATACGTGATAAAAAAAATAAAGTATATAGTTATTCAGTCTATCGTCTCCAAATCTCTTCTACAACCTTTGCAAATTTTATATTTGAAAAGGATGAACATTGTGATATTGTGTAACAAATATTGATGTAACATTACACGCTCAAAAAGTAATTTTGAAGAGAATGTATTGTTTAGGTCAGAGTTATGTCTAAGTGAAGTGAGTTATATATAGAGTTACTGTCATCTCAAAGGAATAGCTAGGATTTATAAATCGCAGAATATCTAAATTGATCGGATGAGGAAAATAACAGAAACGGTATCCATTTCCTGGTATTCAATGTGACAACTATAGCAAACTTCCTTGGGACGTCCAGTTTCTACGTCAGATCTTTGTCACTATGCAATTTTCTAACCAATCGAAATATCTCTCACGATTAATAATTATTATTTTAAAATCCACAAAACATTTTTTCAATCATTTACTTGGCGATTAACAACTTTAAATGATTAACATTAATATTTCTCATCGATTATGATTTAAATTTAATTTAATTAAAACCAATTTTCATTAGAACAAATTAGCGTTAAAATTTCTCAATATAATAAGTAATAATTTATCATTGAAGAATAAGAAACTTTTTTTAAATAAATTACAATTAAAAGTTGTTAAATATGAATATCATCAGTAAAATGTTATTTCGTGGACATTTACATCATAATAATTCGTTTTGATAATTACGTATTGATTATTTGATTGTAGAAAGTATAAGGCTGCTCTCACAACAAATTTGGTTGCAATCTGTTATAAAAATTACCAGATTTCAATCAAAATTGGTGTCGGGGTAGCCCTCTTTATACTGTTACCTTACGTATTATAATTCGTCTTCTTATTCTTTGTAATGTTATACAGATAATTTAAAAAGATTACTCTATGTTTAATAAGTTAGTAACCATTAATTCGATTAAACAAGTTAACGAATGAATAAGATATTCAATTTTTAAGAATAACGAGAAGCATTAATTTTTAATAATTTAAAAGTTGATTTAATTACAAAATTGAACAAAAAGAAAATATTTAAATATATAATAGAATAAAATAAACATCGAATATTTAGAGCGTAATAAGATTTTTAAAATTGTTTAGTAAATATTTTCACTATGTATGCTGATTATTTATACTATATTTTAAAATTAAATACTTTAAAATATTTTTCTGTAAAATTGGAATGCTGTAATCATAATTATTCATATTTTTTAATTATTTTAAAGTTTTGAAACAAATTTATCCATATAAATACAATAAATTTGCATAAAAATCTTTGTTTAATATAATATCACACAATTTTTATAAAAATGATCATCTTAAACTTTTCAATAGTATCGTATTTAATACTTTATTTCAATTAATCTTAATTAGTTTTTCTTATATCTGATTTAATGAAGTTAATAAAAGCTCTTTAGAAAAATAAGAAAAAGTAGTTTATATTTTTATTTACTACATAATTAATTTTAATGATTAATTATTAATCTAATTTATACGTAACAATAGTCATATCTCGAAATTTTTTATTCACAATTAATTATAATAATGGGTCGTTTGTTGGCAAACTAATTTGCTAAATGTACATTATTTTAATATATTAAATTTTTTTTTTATTTAATTTCTTAATTAATTTGTTTTTAAATAATTTATTACCGCTTTTATGACTCTTTTTTTATGTAAGAAAATAATAAAAATTCCAATCTGATGATTCGGAAAAATAAATAAATCAGGGTTGAGTCATCTGTAAGTGTAATCCAAACTTATCATACGTTACTTTCTTACAATTTTCTGCATATAAACATTGCCATAAAATATACGGAATAGCAATTTTGACGTAAAACTGTTTTGATGATTACAGTTGTAGAGCATAACATTTACGAGAACATCAAATTACCAGATGGATTGGTGAATTTCGAATAGAGGATTTAAAACATACCAAACTAAAAGTTTAGTAGTAATCGAATTCATTTTTTATTCTACAAAAACACATAAAACTTTTTCGTGGCATTTTCTTTACTGATATTTATTAAAATTCGAAATGAAAAATTCGGGATATCAATTTTTTATTATATATACAGTATATCCATTAAAGAAAAATATCCCATAGAAGATTATTATTTAACCGACAATATAAATCAATAAATGTTTTTATTATTAATCATATATTTTTATTTTATTAAAACGTAAACCCAACAAGTAGGGTCGAAACTTCTTTAAGGCTTTGATGACCGCGTAGACTTCCAGTTCGTAAGAACTCCATTTCCGCTCTGCAGATGTCGTTTTGGCACTCATATAGCAAACCGGGTGCAAAGCTGCATCATTTTGGGTCTTCTGGAGTAGCACTGCTCCATACCCATCTCGACTAGCATCCGTATGCAGTTCAGTAGTGGCTGACGGAACGTAAAGATGTAGAACGGGAGCTTCAGTCAACGCCGTCTTCAATCTATCAAAAGCTAGTTTTTGCTCCGGGTTTAAAATAATCGAAGGCATGTTGGTTACTTCATATAACGGCTTTGCAATCTGAGCGAATTCGTGAATGAACTTCCTGAAGTAGCTGGCTAAACACAGAAAAGAGCGGAGTTGGCGAATGGTTTTGGGCTCTGGGAAATTCTGTAGAGCCTTCATTTTATTGGGTGACGGCTTTATTCGTCCTTTGGTAACTATATGGCCGAGGAATTCCACTTCCTCCTGTAGGAACTTACATTTCTTCCAATTGATATTTAATCCGTTTTCGGCGGCGACTTCTAACACTTGTGATAGGTTAGTCAGTGCTTCCTCGTAATATTTTGCGGGGATAATAACGTCGTCCATGTACGTTACTACTACGCCTTTAGTTACCAATTATCTAAATACTTCGTGTACAAATCGTAGGAAACTAGTTGGACTTACGGAAAGGCCGAAAGGAGTTCTTAAGAACTCGCACTGCCCCTGGGGTGTCACGAACGAAGTGTACTTTACACTCTCTGTCGCCATCGGTACGTGGAAAAAGCCATTCTTCAAATCGATCATTGAGAATACTTCATGTCCTGCTAAAGCGCCGATTTGCTCGTCTATCAGTGGCATAGGGAAATGATCACGAATAATTTTCTTGTTCAGCTTCCTATAGTCCACGCATACTCGATATGAGCGGGCCGTATAAGATGCCTTCTCGGGCCAGATCCGGCCCGCGGGCCACCTTTTGCCCACCCCTGGTATACAGATTATATATAATATATATATATATTGCAAAAATCATAAAGATATTATTGAATTAAAATTATTACAAAATAATAACTAAATTTTATCATTTTAATTGCTCACTAATAAATACTATAATTTTCTGTTATTTATACCATAGTTAAAGTATACTTAAATTAAAAACTTTGTGAGAAATGAAATTCAAACTATTCCTTTTTGTTGTTTGTTTTTATTATTATATTTAATTTTGAGATTTTATTTAGAATGAAAAAAATGTCAATGATGCTGACTTAATATTGCAGAATCATAATAAAAAATTAAAAAATATCTTATGGTGAATGTATTTGATTATATCATCATCTTATCTGCATGACATCAAACTGAAATCTTACAGAAAATTGAATTAAAGAATAGTTTTTTTTAACAAATTATGAATAGAATAAATATATAATTATAAACATTATGGCATCAGTTCTATATCAGAAACTCAATTGACAAAATTCCAGGACATACATAATTTGGATAATTACATTTACATATAATTTGGATTCATTCTTAATTGATATTCATTTTGCATATTTTCAACAGATTTATAGATATTGTGTTGTTGAGTATAAATCCATGTTTAAAACCTTGTTTTATAATGTTAAATTCATCATATTTTAATTGTAAGGTATTGCAATGTGTGAATAATTGTTTAAAAAGTATTCTAAAGACTGCTTTTTTATATAGGATAGTAGAAGTACTATCCCGAATTAGATAAAATTACATAAAATAATAAGTCAGAACTTAAAAAAGTCCCCTGTAAATGAAACAAACTCTACACCAAGCATTAAAAAAGAAAGAGATAGTAAGTTCCATCAAATATAGTCTGGTATTTATGCAATACTTATAATAGATCAACAAACAAATCAAAAAGAATATAGAAAGAAATGTCAGACAGTAAATAAAAGACTAATAGAACATCAGTGTGATATAGCAAATAGTAACCTGCACATAGTTTTAGAAAAGCAGTTTTATCAAATCAATTTATTTTCCAAATGGGACCAACCTAAAAATTATTAAGAATGTGTGTACAGCAGCAGAAGTAAAATTAACTGAAGCTATACAAATCCTTAAAAGAAAGAACATATTTATGTCGTTAATAATAATGCTTCAGAAAACCTACCTATGTCTTTCATATGGAATATAGAACATAAAAAAAATCTTAAAATATTTATTATAATATTATATCTTAATAATAATATTTTAGTAAAATTATAAATTATCATTCTAATGTAAAATCATCTTTCTTACACCTAGATTTCACATATAAATTATGTTCCTGTAAAATATAATTTTTAATTGAATGGCATTTTATGTTTGAATTATATTTACTGTAACTCTATTTGTTAAATGTGTATTTAAACTTTTTAGAATGCAGAACTGTCTGCATTCCATTTTGTATATTCTATTTAATTTGTTTGTTTTTGGGACTGATGGTGGCTTTCTCAAGCTATAAAGGTTATCCCAATTATTTTTCTTAATAAACTTCCTACTAAAAATGTGTTTGTACTTTGAATTTTGTTTCACTATAGTCTATTTCAAGATAACCTGACAGTAAATCACTACCATTGTTGTGGATATTTCTACACAAAGGAAAATAGACCTTATTAGTTAAATTTAATATTATCCTATAATTTGTTGTTTTGGGAAATAAAATATCAAAATATTAAATTATTGAAATGATTTAAAAACACATATTTTAAAATCACATGACAAAATTTAATGAAATATTATTGTTGTTTACAAATCGCATATGAATACAATGTTTCCTTTGGTGGTTCGGCTGTCAGGTTATCTTGAAATAGACTATAGTAGATATATTTTAACTATTATTACTATAGTAGGGTTTAATTTGTTTTCTTTACTGTTTACATGTGATAAAAGTTAACAAGATTAATATATAATTATGTGATTTCTTTATTATTAAGTGTGAATCTTATTTGAAATTTATATTTAGAAAATTATATTTCTCATGATTTTATATATACACATGCCACACATGCAATTGATCAATTTCAGATTTCCTGTTTAATGCATTCCCGTGTTTGCAAGATTTTTTTCAAATATGAAATATCAAAAAAATTGAAAATATGAATCTTACATATAATAAATAAATGATGAGCATTAATTAAAACACATTTCAAACCACATACATAGCTGTACAATACAATATGACTGAGTTTATAGCAAAAATTTCGTTGTCTGCTATAAAATTGGAAAAATCAATACAGTGGGTGATCGGTTAATGAACAGTTCAAATAACGAACACTTTTACGAAAGATTTTTTATGTTTGGATAACGAATACCTCACAGAAAAAACTGTGGGACCCACGGACTGACAGAATGACAGGTTGGCTGGATGGCCATGTGGTAAAGCTGTAGCTTACCACCCTGGAGGATCCAATTCAAATCCGGGTCCCACATCCCCAATTTTTCAGGATGAGTCTGGGCCAGGCCCATTGAACCCCATCACTCAACCATCTGATTGATCCTATCATGGGTGTTGGACAATCTGTGATGGGCTCTATAAGTGGCCGTCACTAGATAAAAATATCCCATGAGGATATGGTGCTTAACTAAACTAACAGAATGACAAGTTTAGGCCTTGCACATTCGTGAACTTATGGGTAAGGATGGGAGAACAGTAGTTTTTCCCAATTAAAATGAGTTATGGGTAAGGATGGAAGAACAGTAGTTTTTCCCGATTAAAATGAACTGGAGACAATGTAAAATAAATCAAAGATTTATTAAAGAAGGTAAGAGAGAGATTTTACAGACAACTTAAAACAAATCAAAGATTTATTAAAGAAGGTAAGAGAAAGATTTTACATATTTTTGGTCTTAGAATGGTACCCATACTAGGTTGAGGTCAATAGATTTGAAGATCTCTATGACGACAATGATATTAATCAATTCCGAAAAATCCTAAAGAAGAGAGAAAAGCAATCAACATTGAACAGATTCTTTAAATGCCCCACAAATGGAAAATAAACATGATAGATGAAAATGCAAGACTATGCATGTATATACTATTGTTATTACATATAAATAAACATAGAAAGAAATTATATAATTTTTTATTTATTTATTTTCTTGGGGTCTCCAGAATGAATTAATCAAATTTCCATAAAAATGTATGGTAAATCGATGATCGGTTAATGAACAATTCGGATAATGAACATCGTCTTTGAATGGATTATGTTCGTTAACCAATTACCCACTGTATAGTGAACAAAAAGCAGAAATAATGCACCCTCTGGTTTTACTAGCAAATTATGTAAATAGCTTCCATTCTTAATTTCTGATTAAGACTGTATTTCATCTGTATAAAAGCTTATCTACTTAATCTGTCAATAATAATGAAAAATAAAAATTCTTAAAGAAATTATCAATTCCACATAAATATTAATTATTATAATTTGCTTAATTTTAAGTTATATTTTATTTTCCTTAGATAGATAAATCATTATTTAATCATAAACTATTGATTTTGTTGGCTTTTATTTAATCAAATTCACTGCTGAGATCAAATTAAACTATTATGATCAAATTGCACTGCTAAGATCAGAACTTCTAATTTTAACATTATATCTATGAGAAATTGATTCTTGGTTGCCTTTGTGAGCAATTTCTAAGTCCAAATTAACTGAAAGTTAGGCATTACCTCTTTATATATTAGAATGTATCAAACCATCCATCCCTCCCTTTTTAAAAAAAAAAAAATAATAAGATTTGAAAGAAAGTTTAGAATAAGCAGCATAATCAATGCATATCCAAAGAATTGGATGATGTCATTATCATGTTCAGAACAAAATCATAAGAAGAACTGCTTCCACTTCCTAAATGTTAGTTTCTGTCCATCTTTGTTCACTAGTCATCAACTTTTGTTGTTATTAATCAATCTTTCTTTTGTTTTTTACTATAATCATGTTATTATCAAATGAAGAAGCTCATGATATGCTAATGATATGTTAATTTCATCAAAATTCTAGAGCTATTGTTTGTCTTTATGCTGAAAAATATTCACAGTGTACCTATCATTCTTGTTACACCCCTTTATATATTCTTGTTTCCAGCATCTGATGATTTATGTGCATAAACTGGTCAGGTTTAGTCAACTCATAATTGAAATTAGCAGATCAGGTGGCTTGTAAGAAATAACAGAATACCTGATCTGCTCATTTTGGTTCATGTCCTTGCTGCTGCAGCTGCAAATCCTTATGAATCAGATTTTCAGCAAATTTGAATTTAGATCACATGACAGTATGGAGAATTCTAAACAGATGTGATTTTTATCCATATTGCATCAGTCTATACAACTACTTGGAGGGAATTATTTTCAGAATTATGTAGATCCATCAATTACTTTCAGAATCATGGACATTAAATCGTCAAGCTTTATTTCTTTGATGGATCTTTAAATGGAGTGAGGTACTCTTGTTTTTTCATTAATGTTCTGCAGGACTCCTGGAAAATGTCCCTCTGGTGACACAACTAGTCATGTGACCTAATAGGATGGTTGTCCAGCCCATTGTTCATTGCTGGCATAGCACAATAGTAGATCAGCTTTACCTTGGATGATAGATTGAGAGAGGAAGTTTTGTGTCATGATTATTCCATTTACCCTGGTTTCCATTGGCATGAAACCAGGTGGTTTTTTTGTGAGGGATAAGTAAAAGGTATCATATCAGTAGCATCTAACAACAAAGGATAAAATGAGAACTTTTGGAGTCTTGCTGATCACTCAGTGACACAGAAGTCCTTCAAGCTGCAAATAGCATGCAAGGACAAGCAAGTTAGTGTGTGAATCAGTTTGGCAGACATTTTGAATACTTCTTTGTCCTAAGATGTGATTGCCATTTGTTTTTGTTGTTTTTGATTTTCTTTGTTGTAAATTTATGAGAGATTAGCATCTAGATTAAAATAATGTTTAAGCAATAGGCATATCTTTTCAACAGCTTTAACAAATATACCAAAAGAATGCAATTAACGATAGTATGAAATAAATGGCTTTTAATGGTGTAAAATATTAAAGTTGCATAAGACAATTACTTTTAATCCCAAATCGTAGAAATTAATATCAGGATAGTATGATGAATCAGAATGAAACACAGTGACAGTAATTCTCTCCTGTTATTGCCATTTATGTTTCATTTCGATTCATTATACAATGTGATGTTGATCTTTATAATTTGAGATTGAAAATACAGTTTACTCTGATTATAATGAACTTCTAGGGCTGTGGTTCTTAACTTTTTCGAAGTCATGGAACACTTTTGATTACAAAGAAAATTTGTGGAACACTATATCACTAACCTGGTAAGATCATAAAACAAACAACAAAAATATGCATTTAATTTGCAATGTATAATATGCAATTATACAGTGTATATTAAATAACAGTAAAAAATATACATTCTTAAGAACTAAGTAACTCTTTTTGAAAAATGGAACATTTTTAAATCAAGTTTTAATACGATGCCTGAGTTAATTGTCTTTTCCATATTTGAGCAATGTCCAATCTAATATGTGATAAAACTACCCTCATTTCTTCATCAATATTCCTGTCTTTTGCATTTTTTAATTTTTATGTTCAATAATGTTGAAAAGCTTAGCTCTTGCAAATGATGCTGAAAACTATAGCAAAATTTTAAGTGGTTTTATGGATAAGCCTGTTTAATAGTTTATTCAAAAATGCAAGTTGAATCTTGTCTACATTATAAAATGAATACTGCACAGTACGCTAAGGTCATTCAAGTAGGCCTCTCTTTCGTAATTTCACGGAACACTTGTAACACATTTGTGGAACATCAGTGTTTCGGAGAACACTGATTAAGAACCACTGTTCCAGGGACTCTGATATTTTGTTTATTATATCTGAAGTTCACTTTAATTGATGTCACCCTAATATGATGTTTCCATTCAATTACTGATTGATTTTCACTGCATTTTATTTTTTGTAAAAAACTTTTTGAAAATGAAATAATAATGTTCAATGCAGACCAATATATATCAATTTTAATCAAATATGTTATTATTTTATTTATTAAAAGTTAATAAAAAGCTATAAACAGTTTTCCATCATAAAAAAATCATTTTTTTTTTATTTGAAATTAAGCAATATTAGCTTAGTTTAATTTTATAATAATAGTGGTAGTTTTTGGCTAAATTTTGATGCTTTAGGGCAGGGATTCCCAACGGGGTCGATGAAATTTTAAAGGGGGTC
>AYEL01034497.1:0-28139 GCA_000484575.1 Olivierus martensii
CGCCAGAGAGGACCTTCGAACCGATGGTGGCGGCTTAGAGGTTTGACTATATCTTGAAATGCTTGAATTTTTTTGTAAATATAGTGGACTCGCAATTTTATGAATCTCCAATTTACAAACTATTTAGTTGATACCAAAAAGTCCCTAATGTTAATTAATGCCATCCCATTTATGAACTTTCAATTTTACAAACTTTTTTGGGGGTTCATATGATCTGAGTACTGGTATGAAAGGCATTTAAATATAATGCATGTTTACTTTTTTTTTTCAAATTTCTGAATTATTAGAAAATTTATTTAAATCTGTAACATGCATCAATAAAAAGGAGTTTTTTTTCAAAAATATTTTTTAGTCATATGATAAAATATACAACTCAAATGAATTTTGTAAATATATCCATTTGTTTTCAAAACCTTGATACATTTGAGAAGTTCCTTTTGTATTTTATTTAAAAAAATCTAATATTTTGTTTGAGATTTCAATTTTTAATACTAACTATTAAGAAATAATACAAGGGTATTTCATTTGCAGATGAAACTGTGCTAAAAAAATTTTGCATGAATAAATATTTAAAGTACATGCAGCATTAAATGATTGTTATGGTTATTCTAAGAATGATATTTTTACAGCTCTGTAAGCAGGAGTATTATTATATCTTTATAAATTACGCGCACACTGTATATTAAACACTTTTTATTCAGTTATATTCTGAAGTGCTTTTGGCATATTCATAGTCTTCTTCAGCAGTACAATCTTTAAATAAAAAAAAAGTTCTTTTGAGTTAAGTCTTTTTTTTGTATTATTAATAAATCTAAATTTTAATTTTCAGGAGAGTATCAATCACTTCAAAACTAATTACATCCAATCTGATATAATTAAAACAGAAATAAAAGAAAAATCGTATCCTTTTTGCATCAGAAATTTTCCTTTTCTTAATAGAATTTGGGCCAATTTTGCAAGATGGCATTAAAAATAAGCCTTAACTGTAAAATAGCATGATGAAATGGCTAGATGAATGCTATTATTATTCTTATGAATCTGACGATAAACCACCCAGCTCAAAGCTATTTACAGCATTTATTCATTTACAAAAAGTACAAGAAGCACAACAAAAGTGAGTGTTTTTGAATTTTTATTATTTTTTTTTCCTTTGGCACTCACTCATTTATGTTTTCTATTACAGGATGGATGAAAGAATAATTATGGTACCAAATAGATAATTCTGTATATAAATTAATAAAATATTTAAGTCACGAGAAATTTTGTTTGTGTAATTTTTTTCTACATATTTCAATTCTATGTTGATTACTTTTATCATCCTTTAATTGTGATACTTCAGATGTTACATTTACATAATGAAGAAACAATAAAAATAGGTTACAAATGTCCAATTACATATAAAACATGACCTGATGTACTAATATTTCTGATTGTTCTATGTAAATGTGGTGTGTGTAGTTTTATAATAGATCAAATTTCATAAGAACACCACTCCTAATAAAATATTTTGATTTTTTTCTCCCACATTTAGTTCAAGCGATAATTCTACAATTTTTTTCCTTTTAATTAATTACCATAAACATACAAATAGAGATTTCTTCTGAATTTTTTTTTGTTCTACAAAAAAGAAAAAATACTTCACCACAATTTTTATATAACTTTATTGTTTAAATGTGTGTAAAAAAAAATCAATAATAAAAGAAACTATTTTTGAAAGTAGTCATGTTTATTTACTGCCACCCAATGAAATGATATCAGTCACACATGAAAGAAAAAACTGACAGTGTTAAAGGGAATCAAGCTACGGCCCACTAGAATCTACATTTCTGACCAACTAAATGATGCATTCCACTGATGTGGCTACACTGACACACTGTGCAACAGATTCTAACAGTGAAACAAAGTGGTTTGGATGACCTTTCCCCGAAGATAAATCCGTACAAGGGCACGCAGAGATGACTTAAGATTACACTATGAGAGGTGGTGTCGCTGCAACTTTTAAACAGAAAAAAGTACGATGGTAGGCACATCTTTGACATTCGGGTTGAAGGAGGAAGCTCATGGTATCCGGCTTTTGTATGAAATTATCATTCAACCTTAACTTTATCTGACTGCATTGAATTTCCCCTAAAATGCATAAGATGTCACAATTTGGTTGAATCAATTTGCATTCTGGTATTTTCTTTATTTTATCATTTTTATTTTTAACTACAATTGTCCAAAGTTGGTCATGTACTGCCCAAGTGGAATGATTTCCTGACGATATGTTGTCAGATAGAGGAACCTGTGTCGCAGACCCAAGGTGCAAGGTTATCGTTTATGGCCTTGCCCTATCTTTTACGTATTAAAAAACCACTTACAGCATTGAAATATATGCATAAACTGTAGTAGTAAAATAAAATGACAGACCAAAATGTGGACTATAAAGCACCGACAGCAGACAACCTGGGGAGTTGTCAAATAGTTTATATTCTCGTACATCCCCAATGTGGATTTGTCTACTTAGATGCAGTGGCATTTTATTTTACATCTGACTTACTAAAAAACATGATTAAAAAATAAGAGAGAAGACAGATACTAAAACAAAATTACATAAAAACTGTTATTGTGTTAATTTTGCTAATTAAGAAATTGTAGCAAATATATTTGACTAAATGCTAAAGATACATCAGATACTAAGTAATTAAAAAGAGGGGAAATTAAATTGGTACTACTAAATCAACACATAGACTTGCCCTCCTAGGCTGTCTGCTGTCCATCCTACCTACACTGAAATCGAGGCCTGCAGAATTATTGCAAGCCTACGTTTTGAATTAAGGAGAACAGAAAGCAGTGCTGCTACCCATTTTTGGTAGAAGCTTCCTTCATCAAGTTTTTTACCCCATTTAGCAACATGATTTATCAGTCTTAGCTGCTCAGCATGCCTTTACTGGAAGAATGGTCAGCCTGAGGTCAGAGATCAAACTGGTTAGCCATGATGTTTTACCAGAGGGTTGATGCAGCTTTGCAGGACCAGCTGTCATTAAGTCAAGTCCAAAAACTGCTACACAGTCGTGTGTGTGGCTTCACAAACCAGAAGCTCTGTATTGTATGCCATCAGATCACGTTATAATTCCTCCAATGTGTGGGATACTACCGTACGTAAAACTCCAATGGCACGGAACCGTCACACTAGTGTACTTCAGAACTTTCTGGTTTAGGTGCAAGGTGATTAGGTGTATCCTGGAGAGTTGAATGGGGTTGGGAGTGAGGTGCAGTGGGAAGAGGCTCTAAGGTAGTGGAATGAGGAATACCAAGAGGGTTAAAGTTGTATCCACTGGCTCCATTGATATTTTCACCATATCCACTGCTGACAAAATATTCCTTGTTGACACAGTTGCGCAAAGAGTCTGGAATGCGTCCAACGATGGCTCTCCTGATTTCGCTAGCTGCCATCTCTCTCAGTTCTGTCGAACTAGCATCACTATAGCATGCAGCATGAGGTGTGCATACAAGATTGGGTGCATCTTTCAGGGGGCCTGAAATATTCAAATCATTATTTTTAATCAACATCTATGTTAATAAACTCAAAATAATTAAGCTTGAAAAACTTTCAAAATTACCCACCAGCCAATGCATTGTAGGGTTCATTTTCATGAACATCTAAGGCAGCAGCTCGAATACGACCATCCTTTAGAGCACTGGCAAGGGCATTTTCATCTACGAGCCCACCACGAGCGGTATTGACCAGAAATGCTCCTAAACATGTAAAGTAAAAAATGTATAATATAAAATTTCATTTTAAATGCAATGAAAGAACAATAATAGATCTAATTGGAAATTTGAGATTGTATTATGATTTAAAATATATCAAAAAAAAGAAACACTAACCAGGCCTCATTTGTTTGATAGTATACTCATTAATCAAATGATGATTGTGTTCATTTAATGTGCAGTGGAGGGATACACAATCACTTTGAAATAATAAATCCTGAAGTGTATATACTCTTGTCAATCCCAGAGATTTTTCAATACCATCTGGAAGATAAGGATCATAAAATATGACATTGAAACCAAATGCCTTGGCACGAAGAGCCACTGCTGTTCCAACTCGGCCTGAAAATATAAATTAGTCTCATATCAGTAACTATATATCAAAATTAATTATTATCTTTTTCTTTTAATTCCTTGATACTGACATATTGTCTCACCTAATCCAACAATTCCCAATGTATCACCACGAATTCTTGCACAACCATGTGCAGCTTCTCGCACCTGTTCAGGACCTTGGAACTTTTTGCCTTCTCGCACCAAATTGGCCAGCCAGTAGGTGCGACGATATAGATTAAGGATGAGGCACAATGTTGTATCAGCAACTTCTTCTACACCATAGCCAGGCACATTGCACACTGCGACACCTGTAACAATCAGCAGTAATACAAGTTAATATTATTTAGTTTATATGAATATAATACTTACAACTAAACTAAACATATTCTAATTGGCATACCTAGTTCTCCTGCTGCTTTTATATCAATATTATCTACCCCTGAGCCAATTCGGACAATTATCCTTAATGCTTTGAATTTTTCCAGATCTTCTTTGGTAAGAGTAATGGTGTGCCACATTAAGGCACCCACAGCCTCATTTAGCACCTAAAAGAATAAAAAATTTTGTAAAATAATAGTAACTTTTGTAGTAAATAATAATAATGATTTGCTATTAAGGAAATTTAATATTAAAAAATAAAACTTTAAAGAAATATTTTCAATCTGATTTTCTAAACAGATTTTCAACTTCAATGCTATTATTATGCTATTGAGAGTTTGTATATTGTGAATGTAACCTGAAGATGGCTTTGAAAGCCAAAAATGTTAGTTACAATAAAAGATTAAATATGCTCTTTATCTTAACTGCTAATAGTGCTGTGTGTTTTAATCATATTGCTATTATTATGCTTATCAACATTTTCCACTGAATTAGTGTATACTTCAATTTGCTGTGGCCATTGTGAAGATTTTTTACAAAAACAATTGCCCTTACTTCATAGAGAATAAATTTATTTGGATCTTTTTTTATTGAAAATGAAAAGATTTTAGATTATATAAATGAAATGCATATCCAATTAATTATATTTAAGTTTTTAATTAATATGAATTATTCTGGAATTTCAACAAATATCTTTACAATTATATATAATATGTGAGCTAGTAATTTTTTGTTACTCTGAATTTATTATTTTTTGTCTAGTGAACAAACCAGTATGA
The DNA here is from genome assembly GCA_000484575.1 of Olivierus martensii. Classification (NCBI taxonomy): domain Eukaryota; kingdom Metazoa; phylum Arthropoda; class Arachnida; order Scorpiones; family Buthidae; genus Olivierus; species Olivierus martensii. Next base: position 5,247 of record AYEL01034497.1, read on the forward strand.
ATAAAATATAACTTAAACATAATTTTATTACAGTTTCATATATTCTTCAATATTGCAAACTTTTCTATTTCATTAGAAAAAATTTATCAAAATTTCAATACCTGATAGCTATACTATAGTGCAGTGTTTTCCAAACTGTGGGGCATACTAGTCTATTGCAAGGAGGTGCACAAGCATTAACAAAAACATCATTTTTGAGAGAAACAAAGAAAAAATAAATTCAAATTATTATCGAAAAAAATCAGTATTTATGATTATAATCTGTTTAAGAGAATATAGATGGTATTCAAAAATGCAATTGTGAGCTGCTTATTTTCTCTGTGTCACTTTACTTTATTATCTATCAATAAATCAACAGATACACCACTTTAAAAAGTTTATGTAGCCAAAATAGGTGGATCCTAATTTTCTAAAACAGCTATATTGCTTAAGGTCATTAGTGGAAGTACAATTTTCACAGAATGAATGAAAGTCAGTTATCCATTCACACCTAGCAAAACATCCTTATTAAATGCAATGATATCTTTGAAGTATTGTCATGCTAGTGAACCATTGTGCAGGTTAGAAAAATAAAATTTTCAGCTTTATTTTTTTAGTGATGTAGTTAAAAGTTATAACATGGTGACACCCATAACAATAAAATTATTCAAAATTGCCATAAAATGAATGATTTTTGTACAATATTCTGATGCTTATGTTATTTCAGGTTTTAAACATTAATTTTAAGTATTATTTCTCAGTAACTGAAGATAATTTATCATTAATCTATAAAATAAATACCAATCACATGAATAAAACTATGTAACTTATTTGCTTGATTTACTGGCTTACAATGTTGGCAAGACCAATAATAGTCCAAAAGATTAATATATTATTATTAAATTTTTAGAATTTTTTTAGAACTTATAAAACTTTTTATATTTAAATTTTATCAGTTTCATTGTAATCAAAAATTTATGGGCATGTTATTTTATTATTATTTTTTTTGTAAAACAAGAATTTTTAGAAAGTAGAGATGTGCAATACAAAACAAAATATTGTATCGGCGATATTCGATACAGATTTTTATACGATATTTTGTTTTGTATTGCAATATTTTAGAATGATATTGAAAATATCGCAATATGATATTTAGGGAAAAATACGAACAACAGTTTCCTTTAAAACTCATTTATTTGCCAGAAGTGAATAAATATCGGCAGATATTTGATTCTATTGCTGATTTCGGCATCAAAATCGTTGAAATTAATTCAGGGCTTCCAACCTGCTTCTTTTTGCACATACCACTTGACCTGCCTTACTAAACAAACGTTCAGTAGGCACTGATGTGGGTGATATAATCAAATTCTTCATTGCAATCTTTGATAAATTTGAATAGCAAAAACTTTCCCTTATCCAATATTTTATTGGATCTTCATGCTGATCCAAGTAGAATGAAAACCGAAATCAATGATGAAAACGGATGGAATAGTCTGTCTAATGTTATCAGCTCGACAATCTCAAATATCACTGTTTATTTATCAAACAAGGTGATTAATAATTGTCAATTATCATAAAATTTATTGTTTAATTTTATTAAAATAATATTTAAAAATAATTTTAATAAAAAAGAGTTGTTTAAAGAAATTGGCCGTTATCTTTAACCAAGTCTTTAATTGATGTAATCGATATTATCACAAGTATAATATCGTATCATTAAATATATGTGTGTCTGTTTATTTATCAAATAAGGTGATTAATAATTATCGATTATCATAAAATTTATTGTTTAATTTCATTAAAATAATATTTAAAAGTGATTAATAATTATCGATTATCATAAAATTTATTGTTTAATTTCATTAAAATAATATTTAAAAATAATTTTAATAAAAGAGTTGTTTAAAGAAATCGGCCATTATCTTTAATCAAGTCTTTAATTGATGTAATTTAACCAACGATATTATTGCAAGTATAATATTGTATCGTTAAATATATCGGTGTCCAAAAAATATCGGAATATCAAGATGAGTGAATCGACGATATATGATGTATCATATCATCCCAACTCTATTAGAAAGAACCAAAATTGCCTATTTTTTTGAAGGTGTCATTTATATTTATTTAGCAATTGATATCCATTGGTTTTGTGTGTCCAATTATAATGTTAATTTAACCAGCATAGATGTTCCAATGACATCATGATATTGAATTGATGATGGAATCGTGATATAACACAATATTACGTCATAAATTAGCAATGTTTTGTGACATTGTCCATTGTGTCACAATGACATCACATAGGAACTGTCATTATGTTAGATATTGAGATGGTATTGTATTAAGAAATCAGGTAATCCATATGCTACCCTCCACTTCTAATCTATTGGCAATAATATAAATTAAAGTTGTAATAAAAATTAAATTTTATTCTGCAGAATTAGTTAATCCTGTAGAAATTAAAGAATGCAGTGTCAAGGTGTCCCTTAATGGCAGAACATCACTACTGAATTTCAGAAAAATCTGGTAATTAGTACAAAAGTTATTAATGACAGACAGACATACAGCCATTAGCCCAATCTTATAAGCTTCCATTTCCTTTGGAGAGTAGGCTAAAAATACACATTTTTAATTTATATTAAATAATAGAATACATATTAATTTATTGATGATATCTTTCTTTTCTTTTGTATGGTAAGCTTGGTGGCTAAATTTTGATTGCCCCTATTTCTTTTGTATGGTAAGCTTGGTGGCTAAATTTTGATTGCCCCTTTCCACTTCAAATAGAGTACTAAGGGAGCTGTTATGGGCCAAAAATAAATGCAAAAATATAGAAGCAAAACCGTTCCAATTCAATCTACATGATGACACACGTGAGCACCTAATCCCGTATAGAGGAGTATTAATAACCTATTCTATGTTAGGGAGAAGCTTAGAACTATGTTAGTAGATATTAAGTACTATGTTATTAGAGACCTAGAACTATGTTAGTAGTATATCTAGAACTATGTTAAGAGGAAGCTTATCTTAAGTTATTAATAGTAAAAAACTTATAATTATGTTAATACCTAAGACTAATATTTATTTATTTTTTTTTCCCTTTGTATTTTTATTATTAATTTTTTTTTATTTTTTTTAATTAAATAAAATGTTAGTATAATTAGTAACTTATGACTAGACTTATATCTATAATCAACATACCACAATCACTCAGCTTAAGAATTGATACAATAGAAGTGTTAATAATACCAACCAGACCTAACCTAAATATTTTGATATCTCCACTCCCACAGGAAAGAAAGTATGGGAGTAGACATATCACCGATGCACCTCAGCCTTCGGGAATTTATTGATGATATCATTGATTAATAATTTTTAAACTCTAAGCAGCTTTAAAAATATAATTAATCAGCCAACTAATCAATAATTGGCTAATTTACTTATCATATAACTTTATATATTGTTTCATTAAAATACTGATATTTTAATGAAACAATATATAAAAATATAATTCCAGGTTCAAAAATCAGAAAGTAATTGTAACAACTATATAATTTATTTTTATAACTAACTGCATGCTATGATAATTACAGAAAATAATTAAGATTTTAAGAGTTTTCTATATTTACTGGTAATGTTAGAAATAGACAAATTCCAAAATTTAGAAATGATAACAAATTATACTATTTCATTCAAACAATTTATTTTAAAAGTAACTTTTTACTCAGCCAATTTATTAATTACACTTATACACACTTTTTTTATTTGGCTGCAGGGCCATGGGCTCAAGTCCACACAGCCCATGCTTGCAGGCAGCCTGCAAGGTTGTCTGACATATGCCTGACATATGTGTTGTCATCAAAGTATTAAGAATTTTTATTGAAAGCACTGAATATATAGTACTCTACTAATAGCATATAAACTAAATATCAATATAATGTGCAACATTTTTGTTGAAGGCAATGCTATCTACTCTAATAAATATTATATCTTATTTTAATTATTGTTACTGACTGAAAAATTCATTGTTTGATGCTCTTTTTTCTGTAAGATATAAATTATTTAAATTATCTTTCATAAGTTTCCAATATTACATTTTTAAAATAAAAAAAAATTTTTGTTCTACTATACATTAGTATTCCTAAATATTTTCTTTCATGTTTTTCAATAAAATATACCACACATCATAGGTCCTAGTAATCTATATAATAATTTGTTTATCCTCATTAGTGTCACATACAACTTTACCCTGAAATATCTCAAAGACTATGCAATAAAATTTTATAAATCCTTCTGATTTGAGTTTCTATAAGCTGAACTTAGAGTTTGTGACTATTAAATATTCATTTAAAATACCCATTCTAAAAAAATATTAAAAAATTCAAATATCTCAATTTTATAACTTATTCGATAGATGGCACAATGTGTCCGCCTGAGATGTTGGCTTTCTAGTAGATTAAGTCAAGTCATCTTTCAGACGATAATTTTGCATCAATTGGTAGATGAGGAGGATATATAGTAATTAACATAACACAAAAATCTATAAATTTTATAAACATCTTCCATTTTAATGAATCCATTTTTTTTTTGGTCAGTGATGTTTGTGATGTGACGCTGTTTCTTGCACATGAAAATAAAACAGAATATTCCCTTTCTAATATGCTATTTACCACTGGATATTTTTATCATATGATTTTTGGAAATTTCAGCGAAGATGAGTGAATCACCAATCAGTCCGATTACAGTCATTTCCTCATCCATCCGTTTGGTTGACAGCTCATACCTGTAACCGAAATACCAAATTATGTTCATCCTTAAATTTTTCTACGAGATTTCTCAGTTGGTCAAGATGTTTGTCAATCTACAGTCTATGTCAAAATTAGGCAGTTTTATCGGTGAAAACATTCGTGATGGACTGTACAAAACAATGATCATTTCTACAAACAACAAATTAGCACAGGGCAACCGGGTGGCCGAATGGGAACGCATTGGCATGCCACGCAGGAGGACTCGGGTTCGCATCCCGGATTTTTTTAGGATACTGGGCCCAGCCTGGTGATCCCCATCCTTCACCATCTGGCCCCCCTCCATGGATGTGGGTGCAGCCCGTGGTTGGAACTGACGCCGGTCCTTAGTAATCTCTCTGATTGGAAAGGGGGTGTAAAAATGTTAAAAAAAAAAAAAAAAAAAAAAAGCATGTATAGTTAAAAGGGAGATGTTTTAACGTTTTAAAATAAGAATTTAAAAAATAATGCGGGAGAAAAATATATATATGTATATATGCTAAGTGAACGAGAGCGAAAGCAATAAAGAAATTTTTATATGCAAAAATGTAAAGAAATTAAGCATAAAATCCAAAGGAAAGATCTAAAATGTTGTAAAAGTAATAAAATAAGTTTAAAAAAATAAAGAAACCAGCGTAAAATTACTTAAAAAAATAAGTAAAGATCAAAAATACGAGGAAGAGAAACGATCAAAGAAAAACAAAGTAACAAATGTTAAAAAAAAAGAAGTATAACGATTAAAAAAGTTAAGAAGAGTAAAAGGCAATTACCTCGAAAGAAATTGTGAACATGTAGTTTCATAATTTCTTGGTTTATTTCGATATTTTTTTTATTTGCTTCTGCAATTTAAAATAAGTTTTCCCTGTAAAGGCTTCTTCCCAACGTTGTTGTTAATTTTTATATCCGAAATTTAATTGTAAAAAATAAAATAATTTTATAATTAAATTTTTAAAAGAATAAATATAACGAAAGCAATATTTACTCGGGAGGTTATATAAAATTGAAAAACCGTTTCAGGCCATTAAGATATCAAAGAGAATAAATGACAGTGGGCGTAAGCTGTATACAGTATATATATCTATATAAGTATTTTTTTTTCTTTTAGTAAACCTTAGAAATTTTTTAGCCCATCCCATTGGGGTTCATCGTCCCATCCATCCTTCAAGTACTCATCTCCACCCTCTGTTCCATTATAATTAGTTTCCGCTAAGTCTCCGAGGACTTCTGTCCAGAGACATATATCTCCATGGAAAAAGTTCCCTCCAGTGGGCGGAGGAGCCATGCTGAGTTGTAGAAAACATTTATATCTAATAGTTCGTCCAAACTCAGCGTGTTCTTCGAATTGAAAGCGTATAACTTAATTATACTTCTTAATCTGTTGGAGTTTTAAAGTTTACTCCATCCCAATGCCTATTAAAAACTGTCTTATCTCGTAATTGTTATCGAAGATTGATATCTCAAATATAACTCATGACAACAACTTCTCTATAACGAGAATTATTTAATGTGTTCTGAATTTAATTAAAGTTTAATCATCATTAAAAAAACATGAATGAGTTTCTTACATTACGCTATGAAGGATTTTTAGAAGTGAATATATATTTTTATCAAATTTATCATCATAAAAATTGTAACACAGCGAGATAATATTTAAATAACTTCTCTATAAAGTCCATTTTGGCTTAATATATTAAAATTATTTACAAAATGGCGCCGAAACTATCGGTTTTACTTCATTTGCAGCAGCAATATAGCTCCGGTTCAATATAATACGGAGTCCTGCTTGCATCATCAAAACTAGGTATTAAAATACCAAACATACTTGTGTGCTGATTATGCATCATCACAATTAGATGTTAGAATATCAGGCATAATTGGATTGTTATTATCCTGAAAGTTTCCAGGAACATAGTTTCATTTCTATAATGTATGTGCATTTCTTTCTTGTTTAAACATGTTTAATTCCTAGAAATTAATTATAAATTAATATTTAATTGAATATTAATGAATATTTCTGTTATCAGTTTGATAATTAATATGTCTTCTCTTAGTTTTTTCTTTGTTTTTCGTCTTATTTTCGAAACGAATGATGAAATTTTCTCCATTGTTTCTTCTTAGACTGTCAAAAGTAAGGAAGCAAAAGTAAAAAGTTAGTAAAAAACTTATTAAGTTTTCGGTAGTATTTCAGATATCAACCTTGGAAAAAAAATATTGTAGATGGTTTCTGAGACAGATGGTTTGCTTTAGGCAATAAGTAAAGGTGAAGGTTTCTAATAAGACGATTTCACTTCTCGGGTTATGCAATTTTTTCCACAATGTTGTAAAGATGTAATTGTGCTTGAAAAATGAAACGATAAAAAAAGTCTCTCTATATATATTCTATATCTTAAGAAAAAAATGTATTGAACTTTTTTGGTAGAATTCTAAAATTGATATAAATGCAATTTTAAAGAAATTTAACTTACTTCTGAACTTGTAATAAATCTAAAAAGTTACATAGAATTATAAAGTTGGGTAGATAATTAGAATTTTAAACAAATTTTATGTTTAATATATTATATTTTTGTTATTGTTTACGAATAATGATGACATTAAGGAGGTTTAAATGAATTTTGTGAAGCTTCATAAATGAAACAGTCCATAACAACTTAATAAAAAGTATAATGTAGAAATCCGCTGAAATTTTCTATGTAAATCCAATTAATTTCTAATACTTCATGAAGATCAAGAGTTGGATTAAATTTTCATTTATAATATATGAAATTGATAGTTTAAAACCATTCTTAAGTAATTTTTGAGCAATACAAAAACGAATATTAAGATAGTAAAGTAAGATTTCATTTTAAAAAATTGGTTGGAAAAATAATATAAAATGAAGAAATGTAATTATTTTTTTATTTATTTATGAACTGGGCGACAGTCAGCTTCGATATACCCTGTGATAGTCATAACAGTATCATGGAAATTATGTTTACAGAAGAGTTATGAGCCTAAGATGAAAGAAGCGAGTATTTCTAGAAAATGTTGAAACTATTGCTTACGTCTAACATTAAATATCAACTATTTAATGTTTGCAATCAGAGCAAATCTAAAGATTTCATAAAATCTTTAGAGAATTTCGCGACTTACACCTAAAATCAATGACGCATCGTAAGAGATTCCACATTAAAATTTTAAAGTGGCTTAATTTAGCAATCATAAGATGATACTGTAATTATTAATATAGATCATCCGGAAAAATGTTAGCTCTTTTATTAAAAAATTAATTAAACTTTAGTGCTTCTTATGTGTTTTTTTACAATATTTTTTTACATTTTATGTTTTTGTTTATCCGCAAAAAATTAATTCTTTTTTTAATTTTGAACCGTCAAATTTTATCTAAAAGAATGCTTAATTATTAATTTTTATTTTTCCCCCTTCTTTTCCGTATTTTTAATCATTACTTTATTGTACTTCTTGTTTTGAATTAAATTTTAAAATTAAACTAGAACCAAATAATAATTTTTTTTCTTCTTCTTCTTCTTCTTCCTTGAACTTTAAAAAATGCCGAAGATGATTTATAATAGTTGGTTTGGAGAAAACTCATTAGACAACTTACCTATTTCATTCAGCGGATGACTTTTTCTATTTTGGATGGTTCACCGATTTCTTTTCTCTGCAACACAAAATTTTTCTTCACAAAATGAATATCTACGGTAACTTCTTTAATTAAAAACACACCAACCTCTCTATTTTTTCTTCTTTTTTTTTTCTATTTTTCCGCTTTTTTTGGGCAACATTTTTAAAAACTTATAGTAATCAGAGCATCTAGGAATTTCAAACGTCGTTTAAAATTATTTTAAAGTAAAAGAAAAATAAAAAGAATGGAGGGAGGAGGAGGTCGAAAGTTTCATTTTACCGTTAAGTAAACAAAAAACATCGATTCTTCTTACATGTCAAATAAATTAAGGTACCAGAAACCCTTCCATTATTGGAAGATAGAAAGTTAATGCCAAAAGTTAAATGCGATATATAAGTAATTAAATAATAAACGCCGCTTTATTAAATCAATATTTATTCGGTTTTGTTTATCGTCAGTGGAATAATACATTTATATATATTTATATAAGTTTATTAAATTTATGTCATTAATAAAATTCGAAACGATCTTTTTTTTTAATATTTTTGTAATTCTCGATAATGAATTAAATTAAGGAAAAGTTTTCGTTATGTTTTCTCTTTGCTTATAACTTTTCTCTGCCTGTTGTTTATCTGGAACAAAATTGATTATGCCTTACTTAATAAAGCGCATTTTTAAGTAGAAAACGCAAAGATATTCTTGAATAATTTACACCTGTCAACTGTATAATCGATGACAGTTATGATCGTTACCATATCGCTTTTTTTACGTTCCTCCTTTCTGTCTGTAGAATATTTTTGTATTAAAATCGCAGAACGGATTTAAAGGAGAGTAGAAAGTATAAAGCGCGAAAGAAAATACAAACTAAAATTTATTAAAACGTAAAAATAAATAATGAAAAAAAAAAGGTTGTAAGTAATTTTATTCCTTTTGGAAAACTTGAATAAATTTTGTACAGCTTGTCACTTTTCTTCGACCGTTACACAAATTATAATTTATATTAAAAGCGGAAAAAAGAACAGAATAAATGTCTCGGAGTATGGAATGACGTGAGTGAATGTTAAGCATTTTTACCATTTTTCAGTTTACGTTTTGACGGTGCAGTTCAGTGATTGTCAATAATACAGTTTTTCATGTTTTCCCGTCACAAGTAGCAGCTGTGCCATAACAGAAACGATAACTGTCCATAGGAAAATACCGCCATGGTAACGGCTCATAACCCAAGACCCCTTTTCCACAATGTCTACACACACAAATTCTATATGCGATGAGATAGTGCAGAGAGTTAGAATGCAGCTGTTGCTCTGGGAAAGTCGCATCGTAAATGTCGCTACCAATGAGCAATGCAGTTCATAGTCGAAAGGATACGTCTGTTCTGTTGGAAATGAACTATAAAGGAACGTTTATTCTGCTACACACGACTTAATATACAGTACAATGAGTTACAATGTATATTTCCAAATTGCAAAAGCAAAAGCAAATGTGATTTGTGATGTTATCTAAACATTCCATGGAAATATTACTTGGATTTGTATCAAACTTTATGTTATATAAAAACATTATTTTTCTGGAATTTAGAGCTCTGAATAAAACGTTAAACATACACAAATCACATATATTAATCTTTTTTTTCCTCTCTTAAATTACGAATTTATATATCATTTTGCGGATCTAAATTTATTCGTATTGATTAAAATTTTATATAAAGATGTAAATCGATCTTTCTACAGCATAAGATATAAAAAGTAGTAGTAAATCTAGAAAGATATAAATTGGTTTGCATACTTCTAATCGACCATTTATGATTTAAAAAATTCTTAATGTCGTTTTTGAGCTTATTTTGCTGGTTTGTTTTTAAAGCTAACATTGGTTTATCATTCTTTTTTTTAGTAGTAACTCCAAAACAAACGAATAGAGAGACTACTCATTTATTTTTCAGGCCCAATTAGATCTATTTGTTTCTTGATGCTGACCTTTTCATTTATTTTTTAGGACTCATTCGTTTTTCTTTAAGATTAAACTTATATTTGAGTTTATTTTTTGAGCTACAAACATTTTTGAAATTATCTGAGATTATTTTAAACATGTAACAGAACTATACGCCTTCTCATTTTTTAAAATTTCATCTATTCTCTATAGAAAGCTAGGTTCCATTCATTTATTTTCAGAGGAACTACTCATTTATTTTTTAAATGTTTCATTCATTCTCTTTTCAGATTGCAGTTATATCCTCTCGGGTTAGTTTGTCTCTATTTTTCTAGTTAGTTTTCTCATTATAAGTTAGTTTAATCTTTAAATTATAACACATTACAATGAATCATTTTTATTAATTTTCAGTATAATAAACTCTTAAACAGTCTACCAAGTATGAAGCTACTAAAACCATCATAAAAATCATCGTAAACGTTAAAAATTCATGACTTATACGAATGTAGATTGGTAGATGTGTATAAAGAATAGCTTAGATTATTTTTGGAAGTATATATTAATAATTCTCCGCATTTTTGTATTAAAATTATTAATTTAGATATGTTAAACATACATCAAAACGTTAGATATTTTTGAAGTTGATTAGAAGGGTGAAGAAAAGAAGAATACCTTACAAAAACCCTTTCGTTTTTTATGGGTTTTTCGAATCTTATATGCTACCAAAGCAATAAAAACTACCTTGGTATTTTAGTAGGTATCCTATACTACCAATAATGAGATCGTTTATTTTTAAGTACTTTTTCCTCCCTTTCCGAAATGTTATGCTTTTCCTATATATTTCCTTAATGTAGTATAGATTACTTACTTTTATTTTCGGTTCCATTATCTTTTTGGTTCGAGAAATATCACGTCACGCGAAAAACGTGTTGCTCAGCGTGACACAAAGAGTTTCGTCTTTTTGGTAAATAGTTCTTGGTCACGTATCACGGATAGAAAACTTTAAAGGTGTTTAATGGTTTTCACAAAAGTTTCGTCTCCAAACTTGCCTGTTTGCGATTATAAAGTTAAAGTTATTTCTTCTTCTTTTTTTTTTAAATTTAATTCTTAAGTTATGAGTCCCGAAGAATTTCTTCTTATTTTTTTAAAGTGAAAAGAAAATTATAAAGTTGCAAATTCGTACTTTAAGCGATTTTTTAAAATTATTTCTTCGCAAACAAAATAAGTTTAAAGTGTACGCGGTTAGGATATGCATTTGAAATTTACGTTTCGCTCGTTTATTTTTGATATTTTCCTTTAAAATTCGAACTTTTCTACCAGACGAAGAATTAAAAACGATTAAAATTTAACTGGAAATCAAATTTTTGCCATCATTATTTTGGTTCCATTGCTACATTAGAAGCGAAGTTTCCATAACTCAAAAACTTTTTTTTGTCACGAATATTTTTCATACCCGAAATGATTATATGTAAACGTAGTCATAATCCGAACAAATTAAATAGCAAAAGTATTGTACATAATTAGGAGTCATGCAATTATCGTATATCTCTCACGTTATCTCTATTGAATAATCCACTAGACCTATTTCGGATGCACATTAAATAAAAAAAAAGTCAACCTGACCAAAGCATTAGGAGATTAAAGATTTAAATTATTAAATTTGTTTCATTTAGGTCACCGTGACAATGCGACCTTAACGGAACATTATGAAATAGTTATAAATAATATAAAATATATATATATTTTCTGATGCCATCCTTCAAAAGAAGAGATGAAGATTCCTCAACATATTACATCACTCCATAAATACATAAGAGTACTTTTATTGCTTTCTTGGAAGGTCGGGAAAAAAAAGGTTATAAATACTATTGTTACGGATATTTACGACTATTTTTACTGTTTATACATACTGTCATTTTTTTTGGTCGCTATAAAGATTCTGAGAAGTTTATAAAGTGAGAAAATTTTTTTAATTGGTTCCACAATGAAATTTTTCTTTCGGGGAATTTTAGAAAAATATGCGATTTACAGTAATAAATTTAGTTAATCGACTTTTTTCTTTTATTATTTTTAGGAACTGATTTATGATTAAATTTACAGTTATCTTTCTTTTATTTTTTGTTACGGAGAATTAGTATTTTCCGCTCATAATATTCTTCCTTGAATAGTAATTTTTCTATGAGACAAGTTGTAATTTTTAACGATCGTAACATTAGCACAAGTAGTAGAAAATTATAAATACATATGTGCATTAATTATTATTATTTTTTTGGACCGAAAATTGAATTTTCCCCGTTTAGATAAACGAATGAACATTTTTCACCAGCGAATTTCAAGATGTGCAAATTTGGAGAATGTTGGTAGAAGAGAGTCGGATAAGCAAAGTTTAATTAATATGACTACAGGCGACCGAAAGCCTGGGGATGTAAAATGTAGATGAACTGATCAAGCAAGCCAATGTCCATCTATCACCATTAAATTTAGTCCGATGTCATTCTATAAGGTTATCTTTCGGATGGATAACGTCGCATCGATAGATATACAGATAACGAACAACGAATCTGTTTAGGTTCAAATTAAATGAAACAAGTTATGCGAGAGAGAGAGAGAGAGAGAGAGAGAGAGAGAGAAAAAGAGAAAAACATTTTGTAAATGAATTACTTTAGCTATTAATCTTCTTTTTTGAAATAATTACTTTACTCGTTATTCATATTTTTATTATAGCCTTGTAATGATAGGAAAAATGTGAGTTTTTATGTAACGATCGGTTCTACTTTATGTTTCATAAGTTGATCGATAATGAGGATGGTCGGTTATTAAAACATTTTCTGCTGATACATAGACCACTTATTAATGTAGATTTAATTTCCGGACTTATATTCTTCAAAATACTTTTTAGTATTTTTAGATATGAGCTTTTTCTAATGACTAACATTTCGCTGACTTCTTTTTAATGGCGAGTATCCCAGTGATTGGTTTCCTAATTGCAAAAATGGCTTTGCAGCAAATAATAATTTTTTTTTTCCCTTACCTTTGAAGTAGTCTAATAACTTTTTGGAGAGTTTTTCTAACTAGTAATAATATTTTGTCCAAATTTTCTTACGAGTAAGAGGTGATAACAGATAAAATATGCTAGACATTTAAGCAAATTCATCGTTTTTTAATGAATAGTGTAGCGTGCTGAATTTATATAATTTATTTTTCTAGTAAATTTCTTAAAAATTCATTTTCGAAAATCTAAAAATTATATCTGTAACTAATCGAAGAAGACAGAATAAAATTTTTCGTCATAATTTTTTAATTATTTTTTCCATTTTTAAGACGTTAAAAGTTTAACAAAATAGCCTAAATAAGAAATTTTCTTATTATTTTTTTTTTTTAATTTTTCTTGCGGCTTCAATTTTCCAAGTTTCGGTTAATTAAACGTATCTTTCATTTAGAAAAAATATTTTATTTGACAGAATTTTTTAACGAGAGTGATCTCGTTTGCTTCATTACGTCGTTTATATCACAGAAAATTAACATGAACTTCAGGCACTTCGTGTATAAATCCGAAAAATCGGCAAGGGAATTCTTCCTAATTTGATCTGTGTCTGCGTGTGTATGTCTGTGCACTCTCTGCTATACATATATATTATATTAGCTTATAGATATTCTTCTACAACCATCATTGTTGGACACAGTTTGATTAATAATAGAGTAGTACTATTAAAGACATTTAATGACAGCCATTTTTAGACATTTCAACGGAAATTAAAAAGAGGATATAACTGAGTGGGAAGGGCAGAATACTCATTTATCAATGACGAGTCGTCTACAACGGTGATAAATAATTGAATCAGTGTTTTGATTGATTCCCACCGGTTCTCGACTGAAAGCAGAGTTATGAAATGCTGCACAGGACGTGTTTTTGCACATACACTACTGATTGTTTAATCGATTTAGAATATTAAAGCTCTAGTAAGTAGCACTGTACAACTAAAGAGAAAATATTTTGATAATCAGATTGAAGGAAAATATTTTTTTTTCTATTTTTTTGTTCCTCCTCGTATAAGAGAACATACTACAACTCGAGCACGAGTTTTCCAGATATGTATGAATCTACATTAAAAATATTAGAAAAAAAATAATGTTTTCAATAGTTTGTGCTTTTTTTTCTACTTTTTTTCTCGTTCGTTACTATATTTTACTGTTGATGATAATCGTTCTTTCTCGCTTTCGGTATTTTATTCATCATCATATTCAATTTTCTAGTACTATTTTTCTACTTTTTTCTCGTTCGTAACTATATTTTACTGTTGATAATGATCGTTCTTTCTCGCTTTCGGTATTTTATTCATCATCATATTCAATTTTCTAGTACTATTTTACAGCAAATTTATATTCTGTACCATTTTATAATTATTAAACCAAGGTTTGTTAGTAAATTTATGCGAAAATTTATAAAAATTTGCATAATATTTAATTTTTAAACCGAATAAATTTCAGTGGCGGTTCATTAACTGTACTAATTTTAAATATTCTGTCAGGTTATTAACTCTGTTATGTACAGATTTTTCACATTATACCGAATAATATAAAGAAGTTATGCTTAAAAATAAGTTAATTGTATACATTTGGCAATTTAAAAATTGATGCAAAATAAAAAATAAAAAAAAAAAGAAAAGGTAACGGGAAAAATATAAATAGCAATATTCGTAAGAGTTATCAGTGTTTTCCATCAAATGCTTTCTTCTTCAATTATGCATCCGAAGTCACATGGAGGATTGCTTTGGACATCCCACAGTGTAGTACATAGCTGTAGCTGTTTGAAATAAAATAGATATGCCTCAGGCATGCCATTTGTATTACAGAAAAATTTTCTTTGATGGAATTTTCTATGCTTTCTGTAAACAGCGGGAGGATGCTACAACAGGTTACTTGAACTGACAGGGACAGTATATTTGTCTGTGCTGCTGCAGGCATTGCTTTCTCTTTGGTCTGCATGAATTCCCTTTCTTTTAGAGTTTCTGAAAGAATTTTTTCCTTTTTTTACTTATTGTTTCTTAGTAAATTGGATATGTGTTTTCCCATCTCAACGATATGCGATTTTATCAGTAAATTGTTGGATTATTCGGATTACAAGCGAATAACTTATAAAGAAACATAATCAACACCTTCGGTGATACGTAATTAAGGAAGCATCATGCCTGCATTATCATTCATCACCGCGATCATCTACAATTCAACTATTTTCCTGTTAATTATTAAAGTTTCAAATGTTCTTAAACACGATATTTCACTATAATTGAAGCGAAAAGAGATGTAGAATATATTATTTAAAATAATTCGTCCGCCACTATATATGCACACACACTGTATATATACAATTCAACATAAATGGATAATGCACAGATTGAATGATTTAAAAATACATTTGGAGATATTTATTGGAATCATTAAATGACTAATTCGTTTTAGAGATGTATCCATATTCAACGATGTGTAATCTCCTTTCTCCCTTCTATCGATTACGAATAAATGATGTGCATTCACTAAGTCACACAAAAGTCAACCTACCTCTCTCCGCTTCTCATATTCTCTTCAGTAAACGAGGCAATTCTGCAGTCTTCTCCCCTTTTCTCTGATGTTATCTGCATTCACCAGTTGCAGGAGACTTTATAGAGTTGATGAATTGTCCAATCCTCTCTCAATGTCTGACTTATCTAGCGTAGAAGAAAACGTTTACAGGAACAATTTAATGCACTTATTTTACAGGGTCTTGAGGTGTAAATGTTTATATTTATGTCCCGAATGGGTTACAATGGATTTTTTTTTGATGACGAAATGTATTCGGTGCGATAATAGAATGAACGGTTTGTTATTTATAGATGATGGAGAGACTCGTTTAAAAGTCGTTTTGCACCGATTTTTCCTCTTTTTTATAGTTTTTCTCTAACGATTAAAATATGTAGGAGATCGTATTTCTTCGCTCTTAAAAAGGTGGAAAAACGCTTATTAAAAAGAAGTGAAGCGAAAATGCGAATAAAATTTGGTGTGAAGAAAAATTAATAAAGTCGCATTGTATAACATGACAAAATTAATATATATTTTTTTTTAATGAAAAGTAATTATGATAAACTAAGATGAGAATTTAAGACATGAGAGATATCGAAAATGTTTGGGTTGATGAGTAAATAGTTAAATTAAATCAAAAGCAGATTGTTGAGAAGCGAGTTAAAGTTTAAAAATAAAGAAAAAAATGGTTGAAACATTAAGACATGCATATCTTTTCCTGTCTCACATAGATCAAATGATAGTCTTATAAAGCATCTAACATATGGTTTTGATTTGCTACTGGCGCCTACTCCAAATTGTTAGTACCTTCTTTGTACCAGAGTCATACATTATTCTTGTACCGTCCATGTAGAAAAATAAGCATCGTTCAAGAATAGATGCGAGAAGGGAGAAAAATATGTTTGTCATTCTCAGGGAAAAATATTTATACTACTTAGATTGCTATACGCCATTCAAATAACTCTAGATCTGAAGACAGGCGATGAAGATAATCTATTATCAGAAAAGTTTTTTGATTTGTTCTCCGAAAAGGGAATATCTTATTTGTGTTATCCATATTGCTTTCATTGATCTTCTAGAAATGGAAGAAATCGAAGATGTGCATCGGGAGTAAGTACAGTTATAAATTGCTTCAATGGCATAACAAAACAATTGAGGATTGATAGCACCTATATTTGTTCAATTTATCACCGTCAAATACTTGTAGGACTATAGAGACACTATCTATTCTAAGAAGTGAAAGATTGTGCAGACTAGTGGAAACATTGAAAACGTTACGACTATAGCGGACAGATGACAAGAAGAGATAAAACCATCTAATGCCAATAAGCCAATTGCCAGCATGGCTGTGGCCTACTAACAAAAGAACAGTAAACTTTGTAAGAGGTCATTTCCAAAGCTCTTCTATTGTCTTTCCTTCTTCAATGACGTGCAATCTTTTGCATCAGTGATGTGTTGACATGCTAAGAATCGGTTCAGAGAGTGTTAATTTGATGCAGCTGTTGTCATTTGTCTAATTTTTGCTTTTTTTTGGAGGAGTTGGATGCATGTGATGACATGTGCTGTTTTTGGCATGTTTCTAGGAAAGATTGGAAAAATAAAAAAAAAAAATTATAAGAGTAATTAAATAGCTATTAGTGCAGTTTTGTATGTTTAAAGCGAGTCTTTCATCTGAGAAGATAAATTTCCACGTGGAGTCATACACAGCAAGATAGCATCGTATAAGCCCATGCTATTATAAAAATGGAAAAATCTCAGCTTTTCTTATAATAACGGAAATTTTCCCGTACAAAGAACACCTCGATATGTCCTCGTACATTTTACATAAAATAAGTCAAAATTAAATTACAAATTCGAACATAAAAAAGTATTACCGTCTTAGAGAAGAAGAAAAAAACCTATCGAACTGAAACGTAAAAAAAAAAAGAAAAATATTCGAAATGTTCCTCTCGGAAGTTATCCTGTATTCACAATTTTTCTATTAGATACCACAGCTTGTCTTTGTATATAGATTTTTGTGGAGTATTCAAAGTCATTCAGCAAACAGAAATTCCATTATCCTGATCTCTTAATGGTACGTCGAAGAACTATAAAAAATCTTCAAATGTCTGATTCCATTGAGTTATAAAAGCATTTCTGTTCCATTAAACAGATATCAGTGTGTTTATTCCTACCTGAAGTTGAACGATTAGTAGTGATATTTTCTCTCTTTGGGAATTATTTTCTCTCTAATATAACTTGCTTATTTCTCTTTTCCTAATTATTCTTAATTATATTATGTTTTTATTTGCAATTGTCGGATGAGAGAATGTTTTCATTTCTTAATGTAATTTGTTTGAATGTGAATTAAGGAATATATCCTTTGGTGTCGTTTATTGATCGATGCTTTCTTTTTTTATTATTATTTACACGGAAAAGATAATAATGTCAGAAAGGAATTATTATTATCGAATATTTTATTTGCGTGTTTCTTTATTTATTGGCCTATAATGCTTGAAATATTCTTCTTTCTCAATTTTTGAATTTTTTTCTTCAAATTTATATATATTTCGAGTGTGTTCTATCTTCCATATGCAGTATTTTCTTCTCATATTTTTAACATATCTTTTTCTTTATTTCTTATATTCTTTCATATACTTGAAGTAGTCTATTTTCATATTTTACTTCTTTTCATGCGTTCCTGCGCTCTTTCATCTCTCTTCTTTATTTTACTTTTTCCTTTTTTTTTCGTGCACATTTTTTAAGAATATTGTCCACAATTTTATTCTTTTCTTATTTTTTGATATATTTTTACATTCAGAAATTTTTATACATACATTATTAGGGAATTTTTTAATTTATAAAAATTTATATTAATGCAGCAACATGAAATGTTTTCAAAAAGTTATTCCTAAATATTTATTATTAGTTTATCCAAGTTTCTTGAAAACTTATATGGCTTTAAAATAAATAAAATATTTCTAGTATATACAAAATCACGTAAATAATAAATTTGTTTTGAAGAAAATGCTTTTTTTCTGGTTTATTCATCTGAACATAGAATATATTGCAGATTCGACTTATGATATACGTATAATTTAATTATAAAATTTTCACTCGATATATAGGCATGCTCTTGATATTCAGTAAAACTGAAGTTTACTATTCACTAAATAAGAAAAATTAAACTTTTTTACAAATTAAAGGAAACCTGAAAAGTCACTCTTTATTATTATATCGCTAAACAGTTAAGGTTACAATGTAATACTGTTGTCTTTTCTGAATTTTATCCTTTTAATACTCTTTATTAATTAAACTGCTATCGTTATCCTTTGTTTACATGCCAAATATGGAAGAAATTCTTTTAATTCTATCTTTAAATATCTGGTAGAAAAATTTTCTGTTTTAATGATCGTCTAGGCATTATAAACTTAACATAATTTAACTAATGCAATAAATGTTTTACATTTTTCTTCTTTGCATCTTTCGAATTTCTTAATATTATGCAGATGCTCGATAGTTGCGTCAAAACTGTATAAAAATTGAATGAATTTATGGTTACTTTCCAATTTTTCGTAATTTAACAATCAATAAATTATCTGAAAAGATTTAGAAAGTTAAGAAATGCAAATTTCTCCATTATTTTTTACATGGCCAAGAGTATGAAAATAATTTTGTAAATCTCTCCATTATTTTTTACATGGCCAAGAGTATGAAAATAATTTTTCGCTTTGAACAGAAAATTCTGTTGGTATAACTCTTAAGTAGGTTTCTATTTTAGAAATTTTTATTGAAAATCTCCTTTAACCATCTGTGAATCTTTTTTTTTTCTCCTTGAAAGATGTGCGACTTCTTGTCCCTTGACACTCTTTTAGTATATAATAAGTTTAAGATTTAAACTTCTCGGTTCACTAGCAAGTAAGTGCAAGCATTATGTAGCATATTTACAGCTAAATATATCAACAAGCACGAAAGATAAACTGTTTGTTTATCTTTCTCAAATTGGTTATTTTTAATAAGATTTATTATGTTACATTATGATTCTATGTAAGGCTCAAGTTATCAATAATTTATATAGTGCTCTCTATAAACAAAACGGTGATTATAAAGTTTATACAGCTAAAATATATTATTATTATTATTACTACTTTATATATATATATATATAATATAAATCCTTGTTTATATAATATATGTTATCTTCTAGATGAGTTTCATTTTCCGTCGAAAATCCCAAGATGACATTAAAACTTTATTTAACTTCAATGATGTTTTAAAAGTTAATTTTTTCATTAAACCAATCTAAATTTCGTTCTACAGACCGAATCATTTTTTATTTCTTCATGTAATTTTAATAAGCTTTTTTTGTTTGTTTTTTTTTTAACTTTAATCTTGAAAGCAAAAACTAAAAAAATAAAATTTAATGAAGATTTGAAAACAAATTCCATACGAAACGAAACAAATTATAAATAATATTTAAGGAAAGAATAAAAGTTATAATAATTTCTAAACTCGTACAATACGTAATCGAATGTTAGCATAAACAAAACTCTTAAGTTTAATTACGCATTGTCGAACCTCTTATCTCTTATGTAGTTTATGTGTTTATTTACATAAAAGCATTAGAAT
This sequence comes from Olivierus martensii, assembly GCA_000484575.1. Lineage (NCBI taxonomy): Eukaryota > Metazoa > Arthropoda > Arachnida > Scorpiones > Buthidae > Olivierus > Olivierus martensii. The sequence goes on from AYEL01034497.1 coordinate 25,719, forward strand.
ACATCTCAAGTAGGCAATGCTACTTAAAAGGCTTACAAAAGTGGAATCAGAACGGAAATAGAACTCTTCACATGATGACAGGTGACAAGTTTTGACGTCGAGTGAAAGTATTTGTCGCCAACACGACACCTGTCGTGACAACATCAGACACCAGAGGCGGTCAAGATGACAGTGCTGCAAACGGAAATGGTGCAGAATGGATGGATATCCGGATTTCTACCTTTCCTCTTTCCATAACGTCAAAGCAAAGTGTTCTTGTTCTCTCAACTTTTTTCCTTCTTCTTTTTTTAAGTTTTACAGATTTTTGTCGCTTTTGCAAAATATATACCCTTGTTCCGAACTTTCGTTTCTTTTGAATGGTTCGAGTGTTTTGCATTTTTTTTTTTTTTTTTAAATAATTATTTAATTAACAAAAATTTTAATGAAATCTTTTTTTTTTTTTTTTTTATAAAAATACAGAAGCCACCAATTTATAAAAAGTACACACGCAGAAAAAAATCTGTATACGGTATCCAAGATATATAATATAGAGAGTCTTGAAAGTAAACCGTTTTTTCCTTATGACAAAATAAATATACATGTTTCTCGGAAATTATACGTAAGATCGACACTTTTATTCATCAGTATCATTATGCATAACAAACATCAATTTTATCTTGGTAAATACAGTGCTGGATATTGTTTACGTTTACCGAATCAAATATTTATTAAAGGAGAATTTCTCTTCTTTTCATATTCCTTTTACATTGTTTGAATTGCTCGAAGGGATAAATATTTTTCATCGATATTTTTTTCCCTCTCCTTTCCTTTTATATTACATTAATAATATCTCTGCATAATTTAAAACAAAATTAGATTTCTTAAACATATTCTTTAACTTCGTTTCAAAACAAAGTTACATCACGCGAAATAAATACAAACAAACTTGGAAATATCAAGGAAAAAAAAAATATTTTTTTATATAGTTTTACTTTACAGAAAACGGTGGAAAATACATATTTTATGGAAACACGAAATCAAAGAAAAGGGAAAAAAAAAAATATTTTTTTTTATATATTTTTACTTTACAGAAAACGGTGGAAAATACATATTTTATGGAAACACGAAATCAAAGAAAAATTTTAAAATAAAATCGAACTTTTACAAATGTTTTTGACACATATATCGAATAACATTTGCTTACTGAACTCCCACGAGTAACTTTTCCTGATTGAGTCGAATAACGTAAGAGAATCACTGTAAAGATGTTGCCTACAAAAGATTTACAGTCTTCATAATTCACAAGAGATTTGACACGGATAAAAAATATATATATATATATAGAATTGATGCATAATATTTTTTAGTAATTCTTAAATTTTTTTGACTTATCATAACATCACATTTTTTTTTTATGAAACATTTTATACTATCTATCGTTTACATTTTTATCTGTGTTTATTTATTAGGTATTAGAGACTTCTCTCTTTGTTTATAAATTATGAATGATCTAGTTTTTTTTTGTTTTCTTCCACCTGAAAATCTTTTTGTTGGAATTATTATTATTCATAATAATATATCACATGCTACCGAATCTTAAATTATGTACTTGATTGTGAAACGCAATACTTATGAGCGTTATGGGAAATCAATAATAGTCCATTTGTTACAAGGCTACAGTAGCACGATTTAGTTATTATAGTTTTGCATTTGCGTGCGAGTAAATTGTTTTATGAGCAAGGTGTGAAGGTTGTAATTGAAAAAAAAAAAAAAAAGAAAAACTACACATGCACACAGATACAAAACAAAAAAAGAAAGATTTTGATATATGAAAATAAAACAAACTGAAAAAATATGAAAAATATAAAAATTTCAGTTTTATTTCTATATATTTGCAAAAAAAAATTTCGCTTTCACTTTTTCAATTTCACTTTTTTCTATATAGCATATATATATATTTTATATTATTTTGCATCTTTTCGTCTTCTTGATTTCGAGTTTTGGCTATTCATCTTCGTTTTTTCTTTTTCATTTTTTTGAAATTTAATTCCTTGCATTTTTCATCAGTAGCCGATTAGCATCATTTTTTTTTTCCCTTTCCTGCATTTTTCAGTATCAATTTTATTTTCTACATTTTTCAATTTTTCAGTTTCAGGCTTTTCAATTTTACTTTCTTCTGTATTTTCTATATATATAGAATATATATATATATCACGAAAGAAAATTGAAATACGATATACCAAATAAACGAAAACTAAAAATTGTAGAGTGGATCGGGGGAAGATGCTTATTTTTCTCTAATTCTTTAAGATTTAAACAGATGGCGATAAAAGGTGGTTTATTGTAACCTCCTATAATTTTTCAATTTTTCAGTTTCAGGCTTTTCAATTTTACTTTCTTCTGTATTTTCTATATATATAGAATATATATATATATCACGAA
>AYEL01034498.1:0-13390 GCA_000484575.1 Olivierus martensii
AGTATATAAATTAATAAATTAATATAATCATATATTAATTTTTTGTGTAGTAGATACTTTAAAGAATGCTTTGCTTTAGATATCGTTCTAATTTAGCCATTTTAAGTCACGTGATTAAAGGTTGAATGTCACTCTCTAAGTCACGTGATTAAAGGTTGAATGTCACTCTGATCAACGGGAAAGAGATGCAATATTTGCTTCGGGGTTAGATGCCGAATTTAAAATTTTTTATTTATGAATTATTTTCATAAATTAAATGATAAAAACATATATTAGGACCCAACCGGAGGTCTTTGGTTCGAAGAAAGTTTAAAACTTGCAGCATAACATAAACAGAGGAGGCATGAATTGCTTCAATGCTTCACAGATATATGATAGGCCTATATCTACCTTACAGAACGTTAAAAAGGCGATTATAGAGATATGATGATGGAAAATATGGCATGGGACCACACAGTAAATAACTCATTATATGTTTAATACTAATTGTATATGAAGGGCTTAGGAAAAACTGTTAAATCCACTTTCCTAAGTGTTTAGATAGCTTATTTTATATGGACAAATGGACAACTCCTACATCTTTCTTAATTAAAAGAGATTGCTCTATATCAACTTTTGATTTTCGAGATAGGGAGCCACACTAAAGCCATCAAAGAGTCGAATGTGGCTCAAAAACCGCAACTTAACCACCGTGGATGTATACAATATCTAAATAGCTGATTTTATTTAATTCTTGTAATTTTATAGAATTTTAACAATTTATTCTAGTAAAATATACATGGTATAGTGAACAAGAAGTTTGTTGGATGATTAAAGAGTTCATTTTGGCTATTTATTAAAGTGAATAACATGAAAAGCGCAGTGGCATCTTACACGGAATATTCGGGGTAAGATGACTAATTGTAACTTTTTTTTAAAAAATTATAAAAAATTACCCGATTGCTATATCAAAGATTTTGATGGAGTCCTGTATGCATAACACTTGTAAGTTTAAGTACAAAAATATGAAAGGAAAATATTCAAATTTAATATCAAAAAGCTAAAGTATGGCGACTTCCCCCGATCCACTATACTGTACTAAATTAAAGTATAGCGACTTGTCCCGATCCACTATATATTTTTTATAATATTTTTTAACCAAAAAATAAAAATAATAATAACAAAAATCGTATAAAAATTTATATATGTGTGTATATGCATAACGTTGTTTGTGGCCACAGGAAACTTATAAAAATTGCAAATCTGATAGAGAAATAAGGATGATAGAGGGGATGCTTATCGCGTTAAGGGAGCCAAAACAGTAAACGAAAGAGATAATTAGAGAATTTTCCTTTGATGTAAACCGGCTAAGCATCGCCCAATGCTGAAGGCATAAATAAACCACCACATGAAAATATCTTGATGTGTACAGCCGGAGGCCATTATGCAGGGGTTTTTCTTTTCGTTCGGGAAGATGTGAACGCGTGAAAAATCGTCTCAGACGGGTAAACATTGTCTCGCAACACGTCCGATGGCTAATGAGGTATTTCTGGAAGGCGATATCAAGATAGGGATGCAGCATGCAAACTACTCTCTTATGTATGCCGAACTTTTATCTTGTACGTCGAAAAACTTTCTCCTAAACATCTCAATTTTCATCAATTGTTCAGTGTAAACACTGAACGAAAAGACGGACACTGTACGTAAGTGTTCTTTTATTTATCCATTAAGAACATTTGGTTACGAAGTCTTAATTATGTGCTTCTTTTAAGTGTTTGCTTATTCAGCAGACATCGCAATTTAGCATCCTTCTGAAAGATAAAAATATCAAAAAAATATATTTTTGAATATTTCATGTTATCATCAGATTTCGCTTTTTATTATAATTAAAAATTACTGATCGAGTAGAAGGAAAAAAAAATATGAGGCTAATTTACTAACAAATTTTCATTAAGATGGAGTTATTAATTCGATCACGAAACAAAGGATGAACGTAATTTATGCATTGGTAATTATACTCGAAGTACAATTAAAAAGGAATATTTCCGATACTTAATATTATCCGATTTGAATATTTATAACACGGTTAATCTGCATCATGAACAGTTTGTTAAAAGAAACAGTTTCCATTCTTCAATCTAACAATCGAAAACATGCGATTAAAGGAGTGGTAAACCCACGACTCTCATTCACGACATATATACAGCACATTGTTGTTTGTACCTTCAACTTCTATTATATTCTGTACTTAATTTCTCATGTTATTTTTACGGATTATACAAAGTGTAATTTAGGTTCTTTTGTCGATAAATCATATTTAAAAAAAAAAAAATGTGTTACTTGATTAATTTTTTCCAGCATTTTGAATTTTGATAAACGTACTATACAGAGTATTTAAATATAAATAGGAAAACGTGAGATGAAGTTTTTATTCAAAAGTTGGAAAGACATTAATCTTTGCATCTACATATTCGAGACTTTTTATATATTTTTAAGATAAAATAACGAAAAAATTTAACATTTTATTAAAATTTAATCAAGTAATAGTATTAAATGCTATTTTATCAACAATTTCGAATGTTTTACACCTTTTTTTTATCGTCACCGTCACGCTTCTTGAAAGATTTCTTCGCTCAATTCAATATTGAATGCAAGAAGTGGCATTATCCTCCTTGTTTTCTTTATGAAATTATAAAGATTGAATGTAGTCTTTCTTTATTTTTTCGTTAATTTTTTACTCAAAGATGACTTCTTTCATATCTTAAACTTTACTTTTTTTTTTGTAATATTTGTTGCAAATATTAATCCAGTTTGTTTATACTTCTTTGCGCAAACGAAAAGTAAAATTTTGCTTTTTTTCTTTAATATTGAAGAACCCGTTTAGTTCAGTTTTGAATAAACTGTAAAAAAAGCAATTTATCCTTTTCGACAAATTAACTTTTATAAAATTTTAAAATATATATATTTATATAAATATACATAAATAGATTTTGCGATATTTTTTTAATATTTTAGTAAACAAAAATATTTCTTTCAAGACATTTGTGATTTTTAAAGATCAGTTTATATTTATTAAATTTAAAAAATCGAAAATATATATCAATTTTAAATAAAAATATATTGCTCATTATCAATTCTTTCATTTATTTTTAAATAACATTAATATTTAAAAAATATTTTTCACCTTTCAACTTTTTATAAAAAAAAAATAATAATGATTAATATTTAAACATTAAAAATCTTAGACCAAATCGTAATTTTAAATTATATTTCAGTCTTTTTTTCGTCCCTTTCTCTCTCTCTCTCTCTCTCTATCGCTTTTGAAAATTTATAAAAAATTGCTTATTTTTCATCATCAAAAGAGGAAAAATGAAAAAAAAAAACTTTAATGTAAAATATTTATAACGTCATTTTTTCTCATCTTATAAAAGTTTATTATTAGAGTTACTTTAATGTTGAATTATTAACTATACCTCTCAGTTCCAAAAGTTATTTTTCACCAACTTTCCTTCATCACTAGTTACATGATTTATTAAAAGAAAAATTTTTAATCGAAAAATACTGTAGTTCTAACTAATTTTGAATTTTTTTTCTTATATTCTGAATATAAAAAAAAAAGTTATTAAAATTTACTGTAACATTTAAATCAAGTAGCCTACTAATGTTCCATCCATTGAAAATGCTGCATTAAAAGATGGATGATAATGTTAATCGTTGTAAATTTCTGTTAATAAATTAGTAAACATCTTTATAAACAAATTTGTTTAAAGTAATTATTTTTAAAATATATTTTCTGATCTAGAATTTCCTTTTACAGAATATTTGAATTATTTAATTTGAACAATTGCAAATTACAAATATAAACAAGTCGAAAACTTCTGTTTCTGCAAACTGTAAAGCTCAGGGAAAGCTTTGTAGTTATCGGAGTCATTAATGAATCTTATATTCCTTTAAATTTTCAATCGATGATTCTTTATTAAGTTTTCTCTGTTACCAATGCCTTGAGCTATAACTCAATTAAAATTAATTGATAAATTTAATATAACAATTCGGATATTAGATATAATGTTTTACATTATTAAAGTTACTAATTACTTTTACTTTATTTATTAATTATTAAAATTTTCGGAATAATTAAATATATAAAGTTACTGAATAATTTTTTTTCGTTTAACTTTCATAAATTTTGAAGGGAAAAATTATTTATATATGATCTAATATGACTCTGAATGAATTTTGCATTGTTTCTAAGTGCATATTAATCGAAATTTAACAATAAAAATTGCACACTTAAATCATTAAACATGATTAAAGTTTATAAATTAATTTGATTAGATTGCTTAAAATTTTTTTCAGGAGAGTGATGACAAGATATAAGGAGCAAAGTATTTTCTAGATAAATGAGAATTTATGTAGTTTATGATGATTAACATAAGAAAAACTAACAGATGAAGAGAATCCTTTTGCTATGAATAGAATGCTGTTGTGTCTAAGTGGACTTTGTGCCTAAAGCAACAATGCATGAGTACCATCTGGTACTGAGTTGGAGTTCAGATTTGATCAAAGTTCTCTGTTTCGGTACACAACTACTTCAAACAAAACCCATTTAGCAGCCTTTTTTTGAATGAAAACAGCAAATCATTTCAATTCGACCGTACTAATTTCATCCGTTGAGAATTTAACATTCCTTTTAACTTAATTACCACATACATATATTCATAAAAACTCTTAAAATATTTATAAAAAAGTAAAATAAAATTAGAAAAAAAAAACACATGTGACGAAGAGAGTGAATATTAATTTTAATCGTATTTTCTACACTGAATGATTTAATCCGTGTAGAAAAGAATAAAGGACTCTTCAAAGCTGTCTAGATAAGTATGAGGTCGCGAATGTAGGACTCTTCAGAAAACAAAGGGTGCAGCTGCAGCTCTTTGATGTCTGGGTTGAGTTTCTATTATATTCAAGACCGGAAAAGAGGAGGAAAGTTATCACCCTCGGCTTGGTATTGGTGGGAAAACTTGTTAAAACCTCAAATGGCTAAAGCATCTTTACATTTAGTAAAGAACTAACCGTACTGTCAGAATTATTTATATTTTAAATCCTTAAATTATAAAGGATTTAAGAAATTTTTCGACTGCATTCAATTATACCGTTCTAGGAAGTGGAATGAAGAAATAATTTTCTTTTCTAGAGTTATATAGCTCTAGTTAATACACTCTTTAAAGAAGAATCTATAGATAAGGAAGAAAAGTACCACTATCCCTATTGTATTTTATCTTCACCATCGCAACGTTTACCCTCCCTAACATAAGATATCCGACCATTAGATCAAAAGAGGGTCAAAGCCACACTGTATATGATACTCAGACCCCTTAACAGATAAGGTACCCACTCTAGATGAAAATCGCAAACTAAAACCAACCAATTGGCAATTAGGTAGAAAAGTTGCTCCAAACCATTGTAAAACAGACCACGGTAGGTTAAATTTACTCGAGTTTAATGGATTTTTAACAAGTTAAGGTCACGGTTGTGAGGGGTCATACAATTCGGAGTACTAAATTATCAACGTGTCAAATATTTGGTCAGTTGCAGTAATTAACGCAATGCATACTTAATGGATGGATTGTGTAAGTGGAATTGCAAATTCTACTCTTGTGTAAATGTTCGAAATTTATCAAATTTTGATGTAATTTAAGCTCGTAGCCATCTAATTAGAAATTTGATACGACTACTGTGATATTTTTATTCTTTTTTTATTCTATCGAGAACCGTAAGACGTGTAAAATAAACAAGAAAAATCTCTTTTAGAAAAGAGCAAAAGTCAGGGTAATGTAGTATATAGAGATGGCTATCTCCGGAAGATCCTAATTTTCTAATTGAAAGTACAGAGCAAATGAGAGCTTAGAAGAAACGAGTGGAAGGATAGAACATTAAATGAAAGTGTGTAACAATAGAATAGTAGGATAGATTGTTTAATTAAGCATATAGAACAGGATAGAACAACTGAATAGAAAGTAAAACATGAAGAACAATAGAGTTTCCGTGTTATAATTTAAGAGAATGAGTTATCTTTTCAATGTTAAGGAAAACCATGAAGGCCTCTTGAAAGCGCAAGTTATCGAAGTTTAGATCGACAAATGACTTCAAAGTATTCTTTAAAAGAGAGAAAGAGGGGGGAAAACACAAAAAAATAATAATTTTCAAACTTTTTAATTAACTAATTTAAATCAACGATTGAATTTATTGTCAAGTTTTCACAAGAAATTTTAATTTAGAGAGCAAACGAAGAATTTGAGAAAAGAAAAGATTTGCTTTGCTTTCATCTTCCATTTTCGTCTTATCTCATCCAATCAAAATTGGAAAGACATTTTCGTTAAATCTGATGGAATTTTGTCTTTGTTTTCATTCTCTATCCACTCTCCTTAATTATTCATCCGTCGTTTCTCTTCTGCATCACGTGATCCGTTTGAATATTTCACATGACGAATGGAATTCTGGGTAAAAACGAGAGCGAGAGAAAGAGAGAATGCAGCAGCAGAAGCATCATCATCACACTTTTATAATTTGAATAGTTGAGTTTATTCTTTGAGAAATTCTTCAAATTTGTAGAGTCAGAATTCAATTTCGAAATTACAAATAAATTGATGCCAGCGAGTCAGATTAATTCTTAGAATTTAAACGGATTATTATTTTTTTAGCATTAAAAAACGATATTTAGTTTAATTTAAACGTTAGATTTAATTTTTTACGTTATTATCGGAAGGAGAACTGAATAATGAGAATATTATGGAAGAGCGAGTAAGAAAAACGAAAAAAAAAACAGAGTAGAAAAATAATGAAAACATTGTATGGCAAACTTAGTAACAGAAAAGATAGAAAAACATGGAACAACAACCAAATGGAAAGACAGAACATCAACTAGAGTCGAAAACAACTGAACAGCCACACAGAATATCAACATAGAGTACTGAAGAACCGAAATGATAGAAACATCAACTTAAAAAGTAGACAAGACAGAAATATCAACCGAAAGTTCAAAGGAATGACCGAAATGATAGGCAATACGTGGAAAAATATATATATATATATATAAAGAAATTCCACGCTTAAATATAAACAAAGTAATAAGGATTAAACGATAAATCAAACAATAAAAACCGTATAAATATCAATTACAAATTGCATAAGGATTTCTGACGCCATGTGCAAAAGGATTAAAGTCTTAGTAAAAATAAAATATATCAATCACTGTAACAGCTCAGAAAAAAAAATAGTTAAAAAAACTAGCATCGGCTTGATAGTTATATATTGGTGTGCCAAGTCTGATGTAATTCTGCCTCAATTAAAGTGAAACTAATTATAAGTTATTTTACGACCTCACCCACTTTCTCATGTTCACGCTCTGGAAAGAAATATAAAAAAAAAGAAAATAAAGTTAAAAAAAAGGAGAGAGAGAGAGAGAGAATTTTGAGATTTGAACATTGATCGAAAATGGCAAAAAAAAAAAAAAAAAAACAATTACTAAAATTAATAACTGATACGAAAATGAAAAAAAAAAAAAAAAAACTTTTTAATCTGATAATGTTTGCTTTAAAAATTACCTACAGACTTTTAGGAAATTCAATGGTGCTTTGGATCTTGATCTCTAACTTGTTAGAAAAATAAAACTTTAGAAAATTTAAATATTTAATCTACCGTTTTATTAATAATTCATATAAACAGAGAAAAATAAATTTTTGCTAATTTTTGTGTTTGGTTTGTTTTAAATTGCTTTTATTTAGGCTTCGGGTCTCTTTACACTAATTAATTCTCTTTGCGAAAATGCTATAATTTCATTTATTTATTGTAGAGAAAATTATGTTAGGAAGGAAAACAAAAATCTATATAAATTTATAAATTTGTTTTCTATCGCCTTTCATTAGAAAATAAAATTTTATTCCAGAAAAATGAGCATAGAAAATTTTCATCGCAATACATACTAAGTTATTAATTTAAAATAAATAAATTTTTACTGTTTCTTTAAATTATAAATTTCTAAACGTTAAATAATACAAATTAATTTTTTTCTTGGCATTAATCGTGTTCACGAAGAAAATAATCCTGTAATTGTTTCGTTAAGTAATCCATTAGTACTGTAGTTACAACTCATCCATTCAAAGAGAGACAACAAAATGGCCAAGTTCCATCATATCCTGTTTAAGCAAAACTACAAAAGTACATATAATTAATTAACTATAACCGTATATTTATACATATTTTATGAACCAAAAAAAAAGCTTTTTATGTGATAAAATTTCGTGAAAAAAGTTTTTCTTTGTAGCAAAGTAGAATGTTAACGAACGAAACTTGCTATACTATATAAAGCACGATAAGACTCGATAATTATGAAAGCAAATAATAAATATAATTACAGACATCATAAAAGCCTTTGAATCTAGCTCGGCAACAAAGATTCTGAAAGAATTTATAATGGGCACTAAAACGAACCCATTAAATAGCATAATACCTAGTTATAACATAGGGCTCCGAATAATAGTTCTCTTTAATGTAATTTACTATAATAGTTTCGGCTCGTGTCACCGGATAATTATTATTACAGATAAATTCTTAGTTAGATATAATAAATTTTGAGCCTTAATAAAAAAAAAAAATTACAGATCTACATTTCTAACACGCGAAGAAAAAGGAAAACACACTACCTTGGCCAATATATTTTTTTTTCCTCATTCTTCTTTATCTTTCTCATCCACGATGATGTAGGCGTGTCATACATCTTTCTGTGCAGCCAACTGTTAAAACTATTACCTAGACAGAATAATTCTATTCTTTGCCAATTGTCTTTAATAATATATTTCTCGGAGTATCAGTGGGCTTCACTATCAATAAACTCTGTCATTGTAATTCTTGTGCATGATTGATCAAGGTTATCAAAAAACCATTGCTTAAAGCAAAGTGGTTCAAGCACTTACTCAGATTATATCTGTTATCCTCTTATCGTACAAGTTTTGCATTGAACGTAATTATTAAAAGTACATTAATTTTAAAAAAATATTTGTAAATGATATTTATTGATTATTCTATCTAAAATATAGATTACTGTAACTACATCGTTTATTTATTCAATTTTTTTTTCCTCTTTCGTTGTGATGTCACCAGTATGATATATGTGGTATTAAATTAGTTTCGGGTTTCGGGAGTTTTTCGCATTCTGTACTTTATTTGTATACGTGGAGTAGCAGAACATCCGGTAGTTTATAAGAAAGAAAAACGCTATTGAATTATCAAAATAAGTATAAAAACCGACAAACTCGTTTACACGCTTTCTTCAAAGAGTTTTTATGCAGGACAAACGATACAGAGCGTGTCCTTTTTGTCCGAAATATTCGACAAGACGAAGCATTGTCAGATCAGTTATGCTACATCAGTCTATCTATTGTCTGTCACGTTACCAGCTTTGGTCATTAGAAGTTGCGGGACATGAGTGACGCCCACAAAGTCTCTCATAACGCCAGACCCTGGAAGTTACAAAGTGCACAGTCGCACGCCGAAGGTAGCAAACCACAATGGGTAAGACCCATTGCATGTGGCAACAAAAGAAAGGGACCATCTGTTCCTCTGGTTCCGCCCACGAGAACAGGTCTCCCCCCTGCTCTACAGTCTTGTTCTCTTTTGCTCTTTTGGACGTGCATTGGATGAATGGATTGGTGTTTGTTCCCCAGTCTTGACAGGAAAGAGAACTTTGAATGAATCATATTCCTGTCTTCAAGGAATTGCCGGATGACGAAACACACAGAAAGAAGGATATTTATTATTTATTTATGTTTTTCTCTATTATTTAATAAAATTTCGATAGATTGATGATGATTTTTCTTCTCTACACCGTTGATAACATCATTCAATATTGATGTAGATGTAACCATACAAACATTTAAAACAACCAAAAAATATTCTCTACTACCATCATTCAATATTGATGTAGATGTAACCATACAAACATTTAAAACAACCAAAAAATATTAGTTAAATTAAAAAATATATAGATAAAATTTGTGATTTTTTAATAAAAGTTTATTTATTTTAAAATTTAAATTACGAATATTTTTTTTTTTTTTAAGGAAGAAAAAAGATTTCTCGAAAATTAATTTCTGAAATTAAATTTCTGGAAGTTTAAATTATTTCTAGAGAGAAATTTTTAATCTTGTTCTTTTTTATTCTTTCTAATAATGTATGAAATGTTAAAAATTCTATAAAGCTTCGTCTTTTCTATATATATAAATATATATTTTAATTTGTGAAATTTTAATTTTTTAAAACATGTATATACAGTATATGCATAGAATAACGAACAAAAGACGAGCACGAAAGTCCAAAAGTAGCATAAAAGCAATAATTTTAATATGGCTCAAACTGCTATTTACTTATTCTCTCGTGTATTATTCAAGAAAATAATGCAAAAAAAAATTTAATGAAAAAATAAACTAAAATATACATATAAAAAAAAGAAAAAAAAAAAAAGGAGGAGATTGAACATTAATTCTACGAATGGAAAAGAGATAGACCAACAAGAAGAAATTCAATTCCATTCTATCTACGCCTCGACCTACATATATCTAAACTCTGAAATTGTTTCATTTTTCTAGATTCATCCGAGACTTTCAATCTTCTGTAGGATTACACAAGTACTTTTTTCTCGAACAATATTTATTTGCTATTTCATCTAACACCGCAGAGAAAGAAAGGGAAATGTTTCCAGTACGTAGCGCATTTTCTAAGTGAAAACTGTGGAAAAATACCTTTAGACTTTCAAATTTTGAATATCAGAAAAGAGGATAATTAAAATATTATGGGTTCTTTTCTCATAAATACTGTCCTGTCTAAAAACATAAAAAAAAATTAATAAAAAAAATAGTTTAATACCCCATATTTGGATACTACACCCTTTTATTAACTATTAGAATCTGTTCATCACATTTATTAAAATAAATGGGCCAGATCTGGCCACAAAAATAAAAAGTCAATTTAACCATAGCTTTGAATGTACATTCGTGAAAGTATCCCACCATTGAACCCACCAGTGATGTATTCACTTTTAAACAATGAGCAGGCCATCTATGTTAGAAATCTGTGACTTTCGACACTTCAGAGCAGATAACTTAATTCATACTAGAGTCTACTTCGGAATCCGTTAGAGGAAAACAACTTCATATCCAGACGAAGCAAATTGTGCATAATGTTTACGGCAGATTGGCGAATCTCCATCTGGAAATGCAAGTGAATGATTTGATGGAACTACTTATCGAATTCACCAGGTGTATTGAAAGCAAGATTGTGTGTTACAACTTATAGGGTTTGTAAAGAACTGAAGGACAAACAGGAGTTTTATTGACACCAGATAAAAAAAATGGAAAAAATGATGAGACATCAGCGATCGTCTAACAAGGTATGATTTTATAGGTCAGCAATTCGTAAAAAAAGTTCAAGCTTATTTTTTCATGCTTTATAAGAATTTTAATATCCCACTATTAATCGCATAACATATAAATGGAGACGAGCTACTTAATTTATCGTGTACCATGTCGTTTATTTCATTATCTTTGCTTTATCAGAAACAAAACCATAATTTTGCGTATGAGCAAAATATTACTTGGCGACACTGATCTGAGTTTATTTTCATCCCGATATTTTCTTAGATCTATATATTAAGTGGATGAGAAAAGGTATATCACTGGTCACTGTTTAAGTTTTAGCAGGACAAAGACAATAGTTTCGGTATGAGATGCCTTCCCGATATGTCGAGTGGATTAAAAAATCAGTGGAAGCGATAAAGCGGATGGAAAACATGCCGGAAACGAAAATGGTTTCGTATAAGATGCCCAGCATATATTTAAATCCAAAAAGAAAATGGATCATCACGAAGAAATGAAGGAGAATATTTTGAATGGTGGTTTTAAAAGATTTTCTGCTGAAATTCATTATCTAACAGTATAACAGTTTTAGATAATGTCCGATATCACTGTTAAAGAAATTGCCAACGAAGTCTTTAACTTCAACATTCAAGCTTGGCTAATCAGTAAAAAACATTGATTGGAATACAGAATGATTAAGGCAGAATTGCTAGAAATCTTAAATACCCATCGCCATGCATTCGAATATTATCGAATTGACAGGGACGCTGAGAGAAATCCCGGCCCCCGTACGAACCAGGTTTTGGGCCCCTATATATTATATATATTTTCTTTTCTCCTTTGTAAGATATCAAAACCATACATATTACGTATATTTTACACACAGATTATTCAAATTTTTATTCACTTAAATTCTGTTTAAAAAGTGTACTATGTGCAATTTGAGATTCGACGAATTTTTAATTATATTTTCCATGAAAATCTTTAAAATATCGATTTTTTTCGAAGAATAACGTCATAGGCTCATGGAACTAACTTTGGGAAACGTCCGCAACTCTTAAATTTTTCTTTTCAGATCGGTATCATTATAACGAAAAACTTTTCCGGTCCCAATCGTTTCGTTATAAACGTATTCCATTGTACAGTAAGACTTCGCTTAACGCTGTTTCGATATAACGGATTTTTTTTCGAATTCTATATTTTTATTGAGTCACTTTGGCCTGGTTTCTCAAACTGTTATTCTTGCATAAATCCGAAATCACAAGAATTTGTTACATAGATACTCCTATGCCGTCTCAATGCGTTTGATATCAGTGCAGTGCAGTGAAAGTCTGCTGTGGTCAGAGTTCATATTTATGATTGGTCATCAATGTTATTTTACAGTAATAAATAACAATTATCCAATTTTAGTTTTAACTTGAATGCTGCCACTTTAAACTATAAAATAAAATGATCCCATTTTAGTTTTAACCTGAATGCTGCCACTTTAAATTATAGTTTTTTGAAGTTAGAACGTTTTTCTTTCATCAATATTTTTCGTAGTTTATAGTTTACTGTATAAGATCCCAAAGTGCTGCCCGCGGTTCAAATGCGGCCCGCGATGTCAGATCATCCGCCCGCGATCTTGAATTCATAGAGATAAAATTAATTTTCATTTATACAAAAAATAAATAATCATATTATAATTAAAAATTGTTCGGTTAAAAACATACATATATAAGTGCTTCCAAATATGTTTTCATTATTTGGAAGCACATATACATGAAAATCTTTAAAATATCGATTTTTTTCGAAGAATAACGTCATAGGCTCATGGAACTAACTTTGGGAAACGTCCGCAACTCTTTTAAATTTTTCTTTTCAGATCGGTATCATTATAACGAAAAACTTTTCCGGTCCCAATCGTTTCGTTATAAACGTATTCCATTGTACAGTAAGACTTCGCTTAACGAAGGCTCATTATTATTATTAAAAAAACAACTGCACAAATCACACACTTCAGA
>AYEL01034523.1:0-68177 GCA_000484575.1 Olivierus martensii
TACACTCTTTCCCTACACGACGCTCTTCCGATCTATTAAAAAATGTTAAATGTTCCCAAGTACCTGTTTAATACTTATTTAACTTTTATTTTAAAGAAAGATTAATATTTAAAAAATCTTCCAACACACAGATATAACAAATAATAAATTTGGAATTTTATAATTAAAAAAAAAATTTATTAATAATTTACAGAATAAGACATTCTTCTGTGTTGAAATATTTAGTAATTAAGCTTATAAATTAATCGCACTGTAACCACTTTCATCATAAAGAATTAATTGCCAGGAATTTTCTAAGATTTAGGTCTGCCTCTTTTTAATTATGCATTTTATTTAGCGCTTCACATACTATCGAAAGGAAAATATTCGTTTTTAAGCGTGATATTCGTCGACTGATGATGATGATACCAAAATGAAATTCCCAAATAACAATAATTGAAATAATAATGAAAAGTAAATTATGAACTGGTACGGTAACGGACAAACACGTGACACAGCACTCATAGGTTGTTGACATTTTGGAAAAAGGGGACCTTGTGGTCATGGTCACACAGATCAGACTTGAGTTCCACCTATCGTAGGTGTGCAGTAAATATGGTAATCAGCGGGAGGTCTCTATCTGTCAGTCGTGTTTCTAAACCAGTTTCAAAGGAAAATTTTCTGCTCACTTTTACAGCTATCCAACTTGCGAGAACAAATCTTAGCTGCCAATGGATTTAACTGAAATATCTCCTGAAAAACGTTTTGTCTTTACTTAGGAAACGAGGATATCCGAAAGAAAAACGGCATTTTACAGCATCTGCTCTCCTGAAATAGTCTATATATAACGTATATAGATCGGTAATA
The DNA here is from genome assembly GCA_000484575.1 of Olivierus martensii. Classification (NCBI taxonomy): domain Eukaryota; kingdom Metazoa; phylum Arthropoda; class Arachnida; order Scorpiones; family Buthidae; genus Olivierus; species Olivierus martensii. The sequence continues at coordinate 847 of AYEL01034523.1, forward strand.
CTGTAGACTCTATTCAATGCTAACTGGATTGATTTTGCTACAATTTTGAAATTTGTCAAAAAAATTCGTCTATTAAATCGGAAAAGGATACGCGAATTTAATATTTATTTATTTTTTTATTTCAGATTATTTGCTTTTTACAATTCTTTGTGATAGAAATTCGCAGAATTATTCATTAAAGAAACTAGAGTTTTAGCGTAGATCTAAACAAAACTTATGGATAATTTTATTAACAGCAACATATCTATAGTTCAAAATATGTTATCATCCCTTAGCATTATTTCGGAACGTATTCATATCCATGTTTCTCTGTTTTAACTGAAATTCAATCGCGATATGGTATACAAGTTAATATGTCTTGAAATAAAATTACTTGATACCACTTTTCTCCTATCATCTGATAACGATATAAGAAAATTACAGCTTAAACTAATTCGGAAAGTTTTTAACAAAATCAATTCTCGGATAGTAAAAGAAAAAAACGCAAAAATGTAAATATAAGTTAGTTTCAAAATGATAACTGTAATGAAGGGATTTATGAATTTTTTTTTTTTTTTGAGCAACAATATAATATGCAATATAATTTTTCGATTGAATACTTTTGCAATGATAGCAGATGGTGCGATAACGGACAAGTGGCGCCCCCGTGAAGATCGATACGAAGTGATTGATCACTGTCACCCTCTCATATTTTTAAAGTTTTGATGAAAACACTATTCTTAAATAATTATAACAATTCTTTAAATAAAAAAGGAAACGTATTATATAAATTCAATGCTGTTATTTCGATTTCTTTTTTGATTTAGATCTTTCTTCTTATTAATTTGGAAAATTGCATTAAAATTTACATTATTTTTATAGTTACATCTCTATATGCAAAACATACATTCCCACTTTTTTATTTTTTAATATCATATCTCCATTCCAGATATGACAGTAAATTATAGCCAAGTAATCTTCTATTACTATAATATAACTATAGAGATGTAACTATAAAAATAATGTAAAATTTAACGCAATTTTCCAGCATTTATTTATTATTTTTGATGAAAATACTATTCTTAAATAATTATAACAATTCTTTAAATAAAAAGGGAAACGTATTATACAAATTCAATACTGTTATTTCGATTTCTGTTTTGTTTTGGATCTTTCTTATTTTATGATATTTATGTTTTAAATGCATCCAAATCCTTTCTAATTTTTTTAAAGAAAATACTGTTTAATTTTTAAAAATTTATGAGTTTTAACAAAATAATCTGTTTTACTTAATTTCATATTTATATATGCAATACTATATATACATGTTTTTAATTATTACTAAACAATTGATGTAATTTTGGTTTAGACTGAGAAATAATAAATTAATCATCCAGTTAATGTGCTTAAGGACACAATAATAATAAAAAAGATATAAAGAATAATATAAAAACAAAGAAGAAAAATGATAAAATTAGTTAATTGAAGATTTGAAGAATTAGTTGATAAAACAGTATTTGTGTGTGAAAGGAAAAAGTGTTTAGAACAAACATTGGGGTCTGGCAGGATTAAGTTGCAAAGAAAAACATTATAGTAATAGAAGAAGATTACTTGGCCATAATTTACTGTCATATCTGGAATGGAGATATGATATTAAAAAATAAAAAATAAATAAAATGGGACTGTATGTTTGCATATAGAGATATAACTATAAAAATAATGTAAAATTTAATGCAATTTTCCAGCATTTATTTATTATTTTGATATATTTAAAAAAAAAGTAATAACATATTTATTCAAATTATTTGTACATTTTCTTTGATTCACAATTTTTATTTTATTTTTAAAGATAAATTATATATATATAATTTTTTTGGCAAAATTTTATTTCCAAATATGCATATTATTAATTTATATACTATTGTAACATGTAAAAAAATAAATTTAATTCAAATTTACTAAAGTTAAATTAAGACTTAAAAAACTTATAATAAGCAATTCAAAATGAAGTTTGAAATAAAATTTATAAAAATTCTAATTTAAACAACAGTAAAAATAGAAACTGTATGCATAAATAAGTATTCATAGGATTGCTACTTTACTTACAGTTGGTAAGCAGCATATCAAAATATATATACATTTATTTTGATGCATTGTTTTACATTTATTAAAATTTTATTTGTGATTGATTACTAATTATAGAAAACTTATTAAATTATGCATATTTTTATATTAATAAAGTTTTTAAATATTACTTTCAATAATTCACATATTATTCATAATAGATCGGAAGAGCGTCGTGTAGGGAAAGAGTGTAGATCTCGGTGGTCGCCATAATAATAATTTAAGAAGTTAATTTTAAAAACCTTAATAGAAAGATTATAAAATTTTTAACAATTTATGACAAAATTTTATATAATGCATTTCAATAATTAATTTCTTATTCTTATGAATGTTAATAAGTTTTTTTTATTATTAATAATTGAAGAAAATATTTAATGAAAAATTTTTGAGGCCTGACTAAAGTTTAGTTATACTATATACAATTTTTTTTAATTAATTTCAAAAATATTCAAGTTCTAAACCACTATTTATATTTATGCTTAAGATAAAATAAAAAAATTAAACAAATACACAATAAACGATGATACTATTATTATTGTCTATTATTTTATTTTATTAATTATGATGAGTACCTTCATTCCTATTTATATTTGATTAAGGTCATTATTCATTCTAACATTAAGATTACAATTTGATTTTAAAATTAAATTGAAATATATTTTTAAAATTTATATTTTTACAATCTACATAGCTATCAATTTACATCTGTACCTGTATTTTTAATAAAAAGTATAGATAGATTAAAATATATGCAATCATTAATCATTTTAATAATCAAAGATTTGAATTTATTATAACAATATATCATAAATTAATGCTAAAATAACTTTAAATTACTGTTAAATATAATAATAAAACATTAATTTTATTTAAAATATAAACAGTTTAGTAATTAATTTTGTTTATATTGTATTTCTTTTGTTATATATATTTTTAAAATGAAAATATTTATTAAAATTAAAAATGGTAACTATATAATTTATGTAATGTATATTAATATTATAAACATTTTTTAAATAAAAAATTATGTTTGGAAAAATATACAGAATTTTATCTTTCAGTAAATTATACTCTATATTTAATTTTAAATTATAAACATTTGTATCATCATCAAGGGCTTTTATAAAAAACATCTTAGCATATTATTTCCATAATTTATTTAAGTTTGTCCTATAATATTGCAAGTAATAATGTTATTTTTGCATTATATTTTTATTAAATTTTTATACAGTATACATAACTATTTCAGAATATTTACATGTTCTGACTGACTGGCAAATTTATATTCTTAAATGAAATTTAATTTAATACTTTTGAATTTGATATAATAATTCATTAATATAAAGGATTCTATTAGAAAAAAATTTAAAGTAAGTAACATTTTATTACAGAAAAATATTTACATCAAGTATATATTGTTATTCATATGATAAAATAATTATTAAATTTATATTGAATTTATATCTTAAAGTTTATTATTAAATATACTACTATAACTGTATTTTATAACTGTTAAGTAATTTTACTACATCACAAAATTTGCATAATAGTTATAAGAAATATACAGGTTTTTAAGAATTGCTTTACCAAGATTATATTTGCAGTTTCTTCAGATGCAATTCCTTTTGCTTACAGTTATGATCTGCTTGTTGTTTTAGCAGTAGGTCACTTCTGATATAAAAGTTAATGCTATCATCTGTTACAAATGAAAATCTAAGTGCAAGTTAAAATAATCATAATTAAACACTTTGCTTTCTTGGTAAAGCAATTTTTAGAATACCCAATATTATGATCAAAATATTTTATTTTAAGAGAATTTTATAATTTTTCAATTATTATTATTCTAGTTACCAAATATTTATTAAATATTGCTTACAAGGTTTACAGAGACTACAAAAATTCCTAAACAATGCCATAAAAATGTTTAATATAGTAAGTTATACAAAACATTTCTTGTACAAGAAATATTTGGTATACACTATACAAATTATAAGACATTATTTAATGCTCATTTTCAAATGGAGCTCATCTTTTATTTCTTAAAAAATTATTTCTATTGATATGCTAAAAATTATTCTTCTGTAATTAAGAATTAATTTTATTTTAATAAAATGAATTTTTAATCTTCAAATATTCACTCTCTTTTTATATGATTTTTTTTATAAAAGAAATCATGTAAAAAGAGAATACAGTATACTCTCATTTATCTGACTTGCATAGGGATTGGGTTGTGCTATTAGATCAAATATTCCATTAGATAAAGCGATGGCTTGATGTTAGCAATTTTAATATGTGCTATCGTAGAAAAATAAATAGTTAGACATATTACAGATAAATACTTATATCTAGGTATATCAGTTACCAAGTCTGTTATCTAAATACCAACATATAATGCACAGAATTCAGAGGCAGTAATATTTTAGATGATATATATAAAATTTATATAATTCTGAATTTATTTTTTAATTATTATGAACATGTCACACAATGCTGGATAATGGCAGAAATATACCATTACATAAGATAATGAATTGTAATAGCCTGAGTAAAAATATGCAGTGGCAGATCATGGCATAAGAGCAAGAACCATTTACTTGGAGCCAAAAGAAACTAATTTTTTATTTTTAACATTTTATTAATAGATAAAAATATAAACTAATAATAACAATTAATAAAGAAAAATTTTGGTACGTTATATGACAAACCATTTTGAGATCCTCTTCTAAAAATTTTAAAAAAATTATTTAAAATTTTTAGAAGAGGATCTCAAAATTACTTGAGGCATCCAAATGCTTAATCTACCCAAATTAATATGCTGTTAAGCAAGAATAGTATATTGAATAAACAAGAGAATTTTATATAAAAAGAAAACAATTATTTTCTAATTATCTATAATATATATAAAATTTATGTATTATACATTAATAATAATTAAATTTAAAAAGCATTGGTTTATTATTTACACTTTCAATTTTAGATCAGGAATTCAAATATTTCATAATTTTAAATAATAAATTTTACATATTCATAAAATAAATATTAGAATTGAAGAATAATATTAGAATAAAAAAATTCTAAAAATATTTGAGATTCATTTAACTTTCTATTTAGTAAATACTAAGACTCAATGAGTAAGAAGAGAGTAAACAAATCCCTCACTAAAACAGAAGAACTGTAAGGCAGAACAGATATAATCACTAATTATTCATGATCTAAGTATTCAATGAATTAGCTTCTAATGATTCTGACCCTTTAGCTTAGATGCTCAAGAAGCTTACATGTTCACAGGGAATCTTAAAAATTCAAAATTCAGTATCATAATATTACCTTATTAATAATAAAGTACTTTATTAGAATATTTAAATGTTATACATGAAATGGTTTATTTTATGCTTTAATATTTGAAACAGAACACAATGATATTCCACTTAATGATATTTTATCTTTCCATTCCATTTCAAAGATAAAACTTAAAAAAAATTTTTTTAAGGTTTACCTCTAATTAATTTAATTTTAAATAAAAATTAAAGACTTTAATTTCATATTAACAAAATTTTTTTAATATAAAATTATCTTCATCAATATATTAATCCCTTTAGCAATCAAATATTGTTAATAAAACATTTGATTGCTAAAGAGCTTAATGATTAATCTATTATGTTTTTATCATAATTTCTCCATATGATTTTTTTTTGTATGCAAACAAAATTTTACAAATTAGTTAATTTTTATGCTAACTAAGGATATTAATAAATTTATTTAACTAATAACTAATTATATAGTAATATTTTAATATAAGAGAAAGTCATAGCGACAAGTAAATTGGTAACAAAACAGTATGCAACTGTGCATTCTAATATTAAATTATATCTCAGCCAGCTTTATGATATCCAGGAGAATTGTAATGAAACTCATTGAGTGAATCATATTGAAAAGAATATTATAAAGAAACAGGATTGCCTTTATTATTAGATACAGAAAATACATCTTATTTTCTAACATACATACATATATACACAGTATTGTATACAAGATGGAATTTTTCTTTAGTTTTATAAAAATATTTTAGAAGTTCACTTTTCATTTTTACACAAAGATTTTATATTAATTTAAAAATTAATAGAGAAATTGAAAAATTATCATTACTAGGATAAAATTAAACATACCGGTAATTATTTAAATTTTCAAATATTAAATAAAAACAATTTTAGCATCAAACTGAAAATTATTTAAACAAATATTACTATTGGCAGTATTTTAAAATATATTTGGTATTCCAAACATTTGCATAAAAGAAAATTAAATTAATACTATATATTTAATTGATAGTCAATATATAATTTATTTAGTAAAAATTATGAATTATAATTTGAATATTCAACTATATTTTTAAATTTCATTCTATTTTATTTACATTTTAATAATTCAAATAAAAATAACATATTATTAGCTATTTATTAAAATTATTATATGAATGATAATTTTAATAAATTACCAATTTTCTATTTTGAATAATAAATAGGATATATTAATCAAGCTTTAGTTATTAATATTTTTGTTTATAATATAAACAAAAAATATCAGTATATGAAAACATGAGCATAAATCTGCAAGCAAACAATGTTTTTAATTGAAAAATTACTACTCTGGTTTATTAATTAATTTTGAGAAAAATTGAAAACTTTTAAAATATGCCATACATTTATAAAGAATTAAGATATTTCATAATTAATTACAGATTTATTTTCATTAATTATAGTTTACAGATTAATATCAGAATAATTAAAATATCAAAGCTTCAATTTTTGAAATTATATAATTATTAAAATATGTTTTTAAAAATATAATTTTTACAACAAAAACTCTGATCCTGAATCTTTTTATTCATAATATGATGATATCTCTATTAGATGATATTGTGCAACAGGATGGGTAAAAGATGCCTCAGGCAGATAAACTGTGTTGTGATTGACCACAAAAAGTCAAGATTCACTTAAATAAGCATATTTGATATGTTAAAATAATTATAGCATTCTTAAAAGCCACAAATTAACAAGGCCAGTCCATTTTATATTAAATTTTTTTAAAAGAAACAGAAAAATGAATGTATCATATGATACAATAATTTTGTAATAATTTAAATTACTATTATAATTCAGTATAATTAATACAGTAATAATTTAAATTATTTGCAATTCTATAAAATTGTCCTTTCTATTCTAAAAATTTGAATATATAAATATAACTTTAGTTTTTAATTATAATATTAACAATTTGAAAGACATCTTAATAAAAGCAAAAATTTTGGTCTATATCATATAAATATACTTTGTTATTTTGCTGTAAAATAAATAAAAGTAATGCAAAATATAAACTTTTTGAAATTTTTTGATTGCTCTGCAGAAGAAAATTTATGAAATCAATATATCCAAGTGTATATCTTTATATATATGTAATCCTAATAATTGGTTCATTTAACCATAATTAATTACCCTAAGTTATTGTAAATTAAAATAATAATAATTATTAAAATTGTCATTGAACTACTTTTCATGAACAATTTTATAAAAACGGTTTTATAAACAGTTCCCAATTTATGATTGAGAAAAATCTTTCTGAATGATTTATAACAAATTGGAATCTTATTTGTGTTCAATAAAGCTTTTGAAGTAAGTATTCATGAATTGTTTTAATTTTTAGGATTTAATGAAAAATTATTTGTCATCTAATTTAATTAATGTTAAAAATTGTATTTTTTAAAAAATAGTACTTGTATGCCAAAAGACTGAAGAAATATAAACATAAGAATATAAACATCTGAAATGCATATTTAGATCCTGATGTACAAATGTCTATGAATAAAGATCATATATTTTGTTCTATTAAGAATTTGTCTCGTCTTGTCCCCAACTGAAACTCAAAGATTTAAAGTTCATCTTTTAATGACAATTTATCTATTATAACATTATAGCATGTATGTTTACAATCATATTTAACCCAAATTTATAGCATATATACTTGAATAGTATAATTTATGGTATTACACATTGGAAGAAATTCAATAAGGTTTGTTTGAAAGAATATATTTATTTTACTATTAAAGAAATAGAATACTAACTACTTAAATTATAATAGCTTCTCTTCTAAAATACATATAATTAAATCTAAATTAGCTTTGATACACAACAAATATTTTTATTTGATTATTGTACTATTCTTGGCTTATAAATTAAATTATATGTGAAATTAAAATTTTCATTATATTAAGCTTCTTATTGAAAAATGGTATGATAAATTTTTCTGTAATCTATGGATTAATCGAACAGCTCTATTAAGTGAAAAATAACCTCTTATCTTTACACTTAATAGAGCTGTTCGATTAATCCATAGATTATAGTAAAGTAGATAGTGAAAGTAAAAAGTACGGATATAAACAATGTATAAATTTTTTTTTTTTTTAAGTTTGCTTTTTTGTAACATAATTAACAATTTTCAATTAGAATTTAAAGATTATTTTAATGAAAAGTTATTATTCCTCAGAAGGATTGACTAACACTATCCAACTAGGCTTAAATAGTGTAAGTATTTTAATAATATGAATTAAAATGATCAAAAATTAGTATCTTAACATTTCAGTGATTAAATAGTCTGCTCAAATTCTGTTAAATGCATAAATTCTAAATTAATTTTTAATTTCAAATGATTATATTTCATTAATTCCATATATTATTTATACAATTTTTTATAAAATATTGTTTAAACTAGAAAAATATAAAAATTGTTCAAATTAAGATATTCCTAAAATGAACAATTTTATAAAAATTATTTATTTTAGGAAATTTATTTATTGAATTATATAATATTTTCTTTGGAATTCTTACCCACAAGCCATTAATTTTCTCTTCAAAGCTGTCAAACTTTAAAAAAAAATAGTACAGATTATACTTTCAAATATGTTACATATATAAAAGTCGAGAGAGTTAACGTTTGGAGTTATAGGAGGACCAACCAGATGTACTGATAAAAAGTTTCAGAAATATACTTAACAGTAGAAAGAAAAATCTAGTTAAAACATCTATTCTTGATCGGTGAAATATTATTTAGTGTGAATTCAAATTATATTTCAAAAGAATAAATATTAATAATTTATTTGTTTTTAATTATCAGTATATATTGATAAGAAAAGGCAACTTTAGTCTACAATTTCCAAACTGAAAAATATGCTTGATACTGAAGGTGTCAAAATTACTAAAAGTGAAAATTTTATTAGCCTCAAAATCTTTTATGAAGATAAAGGCTTTATTTTAAATATTTATATGAATAAGATGTTTATATAAATGGTAGTTTAAACGATTTAAAATATTCAATATTCAATTTTGTTTTCAATTTTTTAAAATGTTTCACAACTTATATTCTTCTGTGATTACAGATCAGATTAAATAAATTAACCTCAAAATAAACAGAATGTTACATAAAAATAGAAACATTAATTTTTTCTCATACATAATAATATTGTTACAAAATTTAAGGAACTGAACCTTTCATGAATTTTTGTAGATACAGTTTCAAGATATCAATTATTATTTAATGAAACTTGATCATTTTTTGATATATTGGAGGTAATATAATTGAGCAAATTCTCAGAGATATTTTTTGTTTTATACAATAATATAATAGAAGAATGATTTCATTGATTATATCATACTGTTATTAAAGAAACAGAACTATTTTAAAAGCTTATAATGAATAAATTAAAATTATAATGCCAGGAGAAAAGCTATTATTTAGTGTTAATATTAATTACCTTGATTTCATTGAAGCTTTATGATTGCTTTTATTTAAAATAGTTTCTTCTCCTCATTAATCATTAAACAGTGTCCTGATTCATAGTATATCTACTTTAAGCTTAAAAGCTTTACTCCATATTGAATAAATCTTATCAATTAAAGGATGCAATTTTTATAAATTTATATTTCATATATTCTGAACAATAAATTATTGTTTACTATATATATATATTTTTTTTGAATTTTGTTTTTCAAATTAAATTAAACTGAAAAATATAAAATAATAATACAGACAGTCCCCAACTTATATAAGCATTCTGCATTCTGTGAAACTTCATATGTCAAAACATATGTTATACAATACTAATGGGTCACAAAGACATAACATTAAAAATAGTTATGTTAAAGAATAAGTACTGATATATAATTTGCATGTTTAAAGCAATTGCTTACAATTTTGGAGAATCTGGATTAATTCCAAACACCACAGTTCCAGTTTTAAGGAGAGGTCCAGGTTCAGACTGATTGTTAACTAAAATTAACATTTACATAAATACAGATACACGTGTCAGATCTATATAAGTTGGAGATTGCCTATAATTTCTATATTTTGCATTAAAAAATTTTTAACACTACATTCTGTTGTGATCCTAATCCTATATACATAGTCTAACTTTTTCCTCTGTTTTATAGATTTGATGTATTAAGTATTTACATTAATTGATATTTGTATTAAATAAACAAGTAAATATTAAGACATTATAAATTTTAAATTTATATATTTGAGCCATGATAAAATATTTGAATAGTAAGTTTTATTGTTCAAAAAATATTCAATATTCATAATCATATGAATAATAGAAACTTCAATTAAAAAGTTTTAATTCTATAATTTGAAATATGAAATAGGAAAATTAACTGAAACAGTATACAATGATAAGATCATCAATATAATGTGATATGATATGATTATATCATCATATGCTGCATCAATTATTTTTTATTATACAAATGAATATATCATGAACCTATAATTCTTCTTTAAAATCAAATGTTTATTCATTGATATAAATTCCTAGATAGAGAAACAGAATTCTCTGATTTCGTTTAAGTAACTTATTTTTACATTTTTTTCCCAATTTATTATCAATTTCCAAATTCACATTTTAAATAATAATGAAAATACAATAATTGAATAAATTTCATATTTTTTACAGAATGAATAATGTCTTTTTTTTTTAAATTTGTTATATTAAATATGTAAAATAAAAAAAGAAATTATCATTAATGTGTATGCACATATACTAATTATGATATTTTAGTAAAATTTAAATTAACTCTGAATTAATTTCATAATTTATTAATAGAATTTTTTACTAAAATTATATGAACATATAAAATGAAAAATAATCATTTTCTTTGCCTGATATGTTTATTTTCATGATTATTATAAATAATAAAAATCCAACGTATGTTTATTTTAAAATGTAAAAACTCTAAATTATTGAAATGTAAGATCTTAAATCGTAAGATTTATTTTTATCAAATAAAGTATAATTATTAATTCATGCAAATTTCATAATCATATAAAAACCTTTGCTATATCCAGGCCCATTCAAAATATTTAAGGTCTTTTCATTTCAATAAAAAGTTTTGAGTTTAAATTTTTAAGTCAGAAATTATTTTTAAAATATAGAATATTTATTATAGCATTTTAGAGGATCAAAATAAAGTGCAATTATTAATCCATGCAAATATTTATAGAATGAAGAAGATCAGTAATTACCAAGGATTATTCAATTAACTAAGAAAACAAGTCTCAGTTACAAATAATTTTCAAAAAGCACTTCAATATGTAAATCTTAAAAATAACTTTTCATTATTATATATTTAAGCCAACATAAAATTTAACTGCATAACTGAAATAATTATAAAATATTTTAGCTACAAAATATATATTAATATTAAATTTTTCCATTCAAATTAATTAATTAATAGAAGATTTATATCCACATGCAAATTAATTTATAAGTTATAAATAATATGAAATACAAAATCACTTTCAAAATATATTTAAAAACATTATCAAATTTTCTTTTCCAAATATCTTCAAAAATATATATATATTCATTTTGTTTAAACAATATTATATATATATTTTTTTTAATTTTAATAAAATTATTTATAAAATTAAATTCTTAAATATGATCTGATTTTCTTCAATTTTTGGTTTGTTTCATTCAGTTGCTATCTAAAAACAGTTGTTCAATTGTTTCATTCAGTTGCTATCTAAAAACAGTTATTTCATTGGATGGCTAAAACTTTCATATAAAAAAGTTTTTGCAATCTCCTATATGGAATGAAAATGTCTGAAAAAATAAAATTAAAAAAAATGCTTACATTGTTAAAAAGAATAAAAAAAACATAATAAACTATAAAAATTTTAAGGATTTTGATGAAAACTAAATGATATATGATGATTTTAATTTTTTGCATATTAATTAGGCTTAATTTTATTAATTGATGATATGCAAGAGGTTAAATAGAAATTACAAATTAACTCATGGTGCAAAAATTGTTGAAGTTACGTTGACTGACAAATATGGTGTAAATCGGGTGTCAGACTGGTGGCCAGTGGGCCGCATGCAGCCCTTGATGTGATTTTTTTGTGGCCCTCAATGCTCTTAACTAAAATGAAAATGAAAATAATATGTTATGAGATTGATATTAATGAAATATAATTGCTCGAGTTTTTTTTGATTGGCCTTATTGGACATATACGTATAGATGACACTAATATTTCAGATCATATCAGATGGCACAAACTAAGTGCTTTCCTGCAAGGACTACATTGTTTGTGTGAAATTTCTTACCAAAAAAAAAAAAAAAAACAAAAAGCCATAAATGAGAACCTGCATTTTTTTTGGATAGACAAATATAATAATCAAGTTCCAAACAATTCTTCTCTGAAAGATGTGTATAAAGAATACTTTAACGGGCTTGTTAAAGATTTATTTGTTGTGTTATTAAACTTGTTTAAAAAATGTAAGTACAGATAGGCCTCGATTAGCGCGACTTCGAATAGCGCGAATTCGATTAGCGCGACTTAAAAAATTGATACCGTTATTCGGTTAGCGCGAGAAAAGATTCGATTAGCGCGAGTTGTAAACACAGATCAGTCTTACTAACAAAGCTCCTTTTATGATGTCAATTTGTTGTGATCCTAATCCTATATACATAGTCTAACTTTTTCCTCTGTTTTATAGATTTGATGTATTAAGTATTTACATTAATTGATATTTGTATTAAATAAACAAGTAAATATTAAGACATTATAAATTTTAAATTTATATATTTGAGCCATGATAAAATATTTGAATAGTAAGTTTTATTGTTCAAAAAATATTCAATATTCATAATCATATGAATAATAGAAACTTCAATTAAAAAGTTTTAATTCTATAATTTGAAATATGAAATAGGAAAATTAACTGAAACAGTATACAATGATAAGATCATCAATATAATGTGATATGATATGATTATATCATCATATGCTGCATCAATTATTTTTTATTATACAAATGAATATATCATGAACCTATAATTCTTCTTTAAAATCAAATGTTTATTCATTGATATAAATTCCTAGATAGAGAAACAGAATTCTCTGATTTCATTTAAGTAACTTATTTTTACATTTTTTTCCCAATTTATTATCAATTTCCAAATTCACATTTTAAATAATAATGAAAATACAATAATTGAATAAATTTCATATTTTTTACAGAATGAATAATGTCTTTTTTTTTTAAATTTGTTATATTAAATATGTAAAATAAAAAAAGAAATTATCATTAATGTGTATGCACATATACTAATTATGATATTTTAGTAAAATTTAAATTAACTCTGAATTAATTTCATAATTTATTAATAGAATTTTTTACTAAAATTATATGAACATATAAAATGAAAAATAATCATTTTCTTTGCCTGATATGTTTATTTTCATGATTATTATAAATAATAAAAATCCAACGTATGTTTATTTTAAAATGTAAAAACTCTAAATTATTGAAATGTAAGATCTTAAATCGTAAGATTTATTTTTATCAAATAAAGTATAATTATTAATTCATGCAAATTTCATAATCATATAAAAACCTTTGCTATATCCAGGCCCATTCAAAATATTTAAGGTCTTTTCATTTCAATAAAAAGTTTTGAGTTTAAATTTTTAAGTCAGAAATTATTTTTAAAATATAGAATATTTATTATAGCATTTTAGAGGATCAAAATAAAGTGCAATTATTAATCCATGCAAATATTTATAGAATGAAGAAGATCAGTAATTACCAAGGATTATTCAATTAACTAAGAAAACAAGTCTCAGTTACAAATAATTTTCAAAAAGCACTTCAATATGTAAATCTTAAAAATAACTTTTCATTATTATATATTTAAGCCAACATAAAATTTAACTGCATAACTGAAATAATTATAAAATATTTTAGCTACAAAATATATATTAATATTAAATTTTTCCATTCAAATTAATTAATTAATAGAAGATTTATATCCACATGCAAATTAATTTATAAGTTATAAATAATATGAAATACAAAATCACTTTCAAAATATATTTAAAAACATTATCAAATTTTCTTTTCCAAATATCTTCAAAAATATATATATATTCATTTTGTTTAAACAATATTATATATATATTTTTTTTAATTTTAATAAAATTATTTATAAAATTAAATTCCCTAAAAAAATATCTGAACATTATATTAATTATTATTTAAACAGATAATCTACATATGTATATAAAATTTGTTATAACAATTGTAAAAAACCATATTTAAAAATACATTTTTCAAAAAAATCTTTAAAATTCATATAAATTTATTTTATTTAAATATATTAATATCATACTACAATATAGCCAATTCTAAATTACTTATGTAATTTATGCAGATAAAAAAAATTATGGGTCTTATAATAAAAATTTACAAAGTAACATGAATTTAGTAACTTAAAAGCTGCTCTTTACTCTCAACACCATATTTCAGAAAATATCATTGTGATTCTAATTGTGATAAATGGCTAAATAATATTTTGACTAATAAAATATGATTTATATATTCAATCATTCAAAATCAAAAATTTTCATAGAATATATTTGTGATATACTACTTTCCTTCATTAGCATATATTTAAGAACTGAATAAACTCAAAAACAGCATACTGAAATATTATCAGTATTTCAATTATTTTCAGTACTTATCTTTGAAATAGCCACCCTATTTAAAATATTTAAGATCTTTCATTTCAATAAAAAGTTCAAATTTTTGAATCAGAAATTATTTTTAAAATATAGAATGTTTATTATAGAATTTTAGAGGATCATAAATTATTTTAGACCTTATTTTCTATGCATAAAATAAACAAATGTAACAATAATATTTAAACAATAAACTGCAACAGTTTCATACTAACTCCAGGCTAAGAGATTACAATCTCTTAGCCTAGAAAATGATTCTTGTTAAAACCAGATTATTTTCTATCATTTAAAACTGCTGTAGGGACTAGTCTGCATTGTTCTAAACAGAGAGTTAAGAAGACACTGACATAGACTGTGACATTGACAATATTTCACTCTTTCTGGATACATATATTGCAACTGAATTCTAGGAATAATTGACTATCTCTAATTCAGTTAAGTTAATTTTGGATTCAGGTACGCTTTTTTATTATTTAAATATATATGAAGAAAGTGGCTCCTTTATATATTTGGTGATAAAATATACCAAAAGATATCTATTTTTTGATTTTAAATATGATTTTTTAATGCTTGAATGAATAAAATTGTTTAGAATTTAAATCAAATTTTAAATTAAATAAGTATCAACATAGCACTACATATTAAACTAAAATTCATGTAAGATAAACAGCATTAGAATAATTTTTCTCGTTAAAAATACGTTGTTACTCTTAATTAATTTGTAAATAACAAACTTTTTCATTATTACTATCATATTGAAACATATTTAATTATATTACATTAAATAAATTATAGTTCTTTATTTAAAATTAATGAATGTTTAAAAATGATTAAATAGATAAACTTAATCATCTGATAAGAGTGAAAATATTAAGAAAGGAAAGTAGGTTTCTATTTGAATGTTAGTATTTTTTATTAAGGCCTAGTTGTAATTTTATAAATTAAGCATTATTTATGACTATTCTACTTTTTAATAACAATGAGCATTTTATAAAAATATGAAAAATTTATGGATGCTAATTCTTAATATTTTACAGTAACTAAAAATAAATCATACAAAAAAGATTCAAAAAAATCATAATACCTTAATTATTACAAACAATATTTTTATCTATTTTAATTCAACATATATTAGAAAAATGAATAATTTATTTGATTTCAATTTTAAATTTATTATTATAATTTGTTAATGAAAAATTAAATTCAGAGTAAAGTATTATAACAAGCAAAACTATTACAGTTTGACTAAACAATAAAAAAATTTATGCAAATATGCTTTAATAAGTTGTCAATTTTATTTGTCTTGAAGAAATAAAACTTATAGGAAGACCAAAGAACTAAACAGAATATTCTGATAGTCAAACCTTTCTAAAGAACAAATAAATAAATGATGCATTCTAAAATGTGAGTGAACATTCATACGTACCTTTTACATTTAATTTATTTACATTTTTCACCCTACAAAAAAAGAATGTTATATGGGTGATCCTATCTTCTAAATTATGCATTATATTAAAAGTAATAATTGCTCTCATCCAGAAACTTCTAGATGATCTTTCAAGTCTCTTAACATGTTACATAAAGCATATTTACATTATAAGAATTAAACTGAAGTACATTGTATTCTACCATATCCGATGGAAGATTTCCTTTTATATATTTCAATATCATTTTTAAATCACGTTTTTCAGTAATTCCACAAAAGAACACGATATTCAAGAATGGAATCATCAACAATGAGATGGACAGATATCATGAAAATAATATTGTATAAAGGTAATTTGTATTTATAAATTAAATATAATAACTATTTTAAAATATATTGGATATAAATATAGTAATTTGAGAATATAATCTGTTTAAATTCAGAAACATTTAAAATGTCTAGCATTTGAAATATGTCATAGATCCTATCAAGAAATTTTAAATTATTGAAAATATTATTCAATATAATAACTTAGATATATTTATTTTCATATTATAAATCTATTTTGCAGATTTATTTATCTTCAAGAATCATGGAAAAATCTATATGCAAATATTCAGCCAATCAAATAAAGCATTGATAATCGCCTTAAAATTATATTTTTATTCCTAATAATTAGTTAAATTATTATATTTTAAAATTATTCTTGCCAATTTCTAATTCAAATAAATATTTAATAAAATATTTAATAGAAATTTCATTTCATTTCAAATTAAAATATTTTTGGCAGGATATATATTTGATTTGTTTTAAACTATAATCTAGATAATTATATATTTTTAACTAGTATATACGGTAGTTATAATATTTAAAAAACTATTTTTACAGAAATTTTAAAGACTATAAATAATACTTAATTTAAATAGTATTGATTCTATAATTCAATAATTTATACTTTTAAGCAGTCTTACAGTTTATACTTTAGAAAATTTATGATATATAAAAAGAATTATAGTAAAGATTCATTACATGATAAAGCTATGCACTTATATATATATATAGCTGCATAATATACTTCTAAATTTTAATTTAGTTATCAATTGATATAAATTATTAATTAATTTTTGATGATAAACTTTTAAGTAATAATGATTTTCAGAAAATTAAAATATTTCCTTTCATAAACGTAGTCTGCTAGAGGAAAATTTTGCTATTATAGAAACAATTAAAAAAATTATATTTAAGGATCAAGAGGACTTTAAATTATAATTTTTCTATAGGTCAATATTTCTTTTCCTACTTAATCCATATCATTCCTCATCTTCCAAAACTTTTTATTCATATTTTTAAATAAAAAAAAGAAAAATGCATATTTACAATGGACACAATTCTTTATATATTAAATAATAATATTAATATTTAAATAAAGATATAAACTTACCTTACTAAAAACAATTTTCTTTTTATTTGAAATGGCATTATTTTCAATTAAATATCTATTAATAAAAAATATTATTTATAATTTTCATTTAATAATCATATAATTTAAAAGAAAATGTATTAATAGTTTCTTTAATAAATAATGAATTTTCAAATTATAATTAATATTAATTTGACTTTTAAATTCTTTAGCCATTGATATTTACTGTATAGGCCAATTTTAACTTATCAAAAATGTGTTACCTTAAAATTTCTAAATAATAAATATTGTAATACAAATAAAAAAATCATTTCTGTATTTTTTTTTTTGAAATTTTTAAAAAGTAATTTTTCAAAATAAATTAAATTCTCAAATTTTCTTATATACAGTACTCTGAAAATAATGTTATATATTTCATGATTATATATCAGAGGTGGCCAAACTGCGGCTTGCAAGCCACATATGGTTCTTTGGTACTTTCAATGTGACTCCATACCATGAAAGTCAATAGTAAATATGAAGCAAATACTTATTTAAGTTAAACAAATTACGGATATATAATATTTTTTTAATCTATTGTAAAAACTAGTATGCATCTGAAATAAACAATTTTTGAAATCATCTACTGTAAATAGTAGTATGCATCTAAATGAAATAAATGCATCTGAAATAAACAATCTTTGAAATCATTATTAAGATTACCAAAAAACTGATGCTGTTCTCATTGATCCAGAAAGAAAATGCAGCTCTTGAATGTTTGAGATTCTCCTATGTGGCTCATAGTGATATGAAGTTTGGCTACCCCCTGTTATATATTTTATTTATTCAGAATTTTCCATAATGCCTATCAAATTATTTATGCTATTTTATTGAAAACAAAATAAGAAATTAATAAATTAATTAGTTAATAATTTAAATAAATAAATTAAAGTTGTTTTAAAATACTGAAAGAGGAAATTAATACTTATCAATTTAAAGAAAATGAATACATTTTTTTTTAAATTGATAAGTATTAATTTGCTACATAATTTGCTTTACATAATATATTTTATAGGCATATATACATTGTATATATGCATTGTATATATGCCTATAAAAAAGTGAGAGAATTTTTAACAAAAGTATCCTGTACATCTAATAGTTTTAAATTATGCATAACACTTTTAATTCTAAAAAATTGAAATTATTGTTAACATATAAATTCCAAAGAAATATTATATGAAAAAAGAAATTATGCCTATAAATCAAACTTTTATATACAGTTTTATGAAGAAAGATTTCAAACGATAAGTTGATTAGAAGAATTAAAAGTTAAGCACACAAACATTTTAACTTTGAAATAAATTGTCTAAATCATATTTATTAGATTGGTTTGATTATATTGTACATATTCAAATTTATCTGCTATATATAATTTTTAATTATTTATATTTGCATTATTTCTTTCCATTATTAATATGACTAACCAAACTTAAATTCTGTAATTATGTTTTAAAAGATTGCATAAAAGTACATTTAAATAGATTTATATATTTAATAATAATAATAATTCTGATTTAATTTTCCAAATGCAATATGATATCAAATAAATTTATAATATCAAAACAAATTTTGATTTTAATCATCATCATTTTTTATTAATTTTTTTTACTGATATTTCATTCTTAATATATGAATTATAAAAATATACTTAAGGAAACAATAACAAAAATTACAACAATAAGTATATAATTTTAATTTCAAAATATCAAATTCCATACTTTCTAATAGTTTGAAGTATTCTTTAAGTATTATCATATATTATCCAAATAAACATATTATCAATGATGAAATAAGATGGAGCTATATTAAACACTAATTGCATATTTTATAACTATATCAAAAAAAAAAAAAAAAAAAATTTCTTACCTTTAAACGTGCAAAAAAAAAAAAAAAAAAATATATATAATTGCATATGTTAGATTTAACATTAATTAAAATTATTTGGCAGTTTAAGCAACCCATTTCTTTAATATACTAAGCAATTACTTAGATTTGTAATTTTGTAAGAATTAAAAATTTTCAGTTAAAACACTAATTAAATTTTGAATAGTTTATTAAAATAATTTATTATTTTGATCAGAGTTTATTTTGATACACATAAATTGTTTAAAAAATATACTATGCTGTTATGTAAAATTATATTAAGTTTAAAAAATTTCAATAAACCTAAAAACTTTATTAATTAGAAAGGATTTATATAAGAATTTTGAATTTGTTATAAATAAATATTCTACAAATTTAAAAAATATATAATGCACAGTTTGAAATTCTAAGATATAAATAATTTTAACATTAAAAAAAAATCAATTTCTTCATTAATAATCTCTTAAATTGATAAAATCAATTATAAAATACTTCATTTTCATTCTCATATTTTAAAAAATTTTATTTTTCATTGTGAAAAATTAAAAGAAAATACTGTAATAATATTTATTTTGCCTTCTGTATGCATTGTATATAGTATACACAGTTATAGATTTAATTTATTGCATTTCTAGACTATATATGCTGGATTTACCATTAATTAAAATAAAAAAATTTTGCAGTTTAAATAGCTTATTTCTTGGTAGCCTATTCAATTACCTAGGTTTGTCTATGCTTAGATCTGCTGGTTGTGTGCATCTGTATTATACATTTTATAATAATCAATTATTCTTTTTGAAAATACCAAATTTGAAACTTGCATATACAGTAATTAATTTATAAACAGATATGGGAAAGCCTTGATTGTATATAGTTATTTTATTCTACTTAGATTTGAGAATATTTTTTCCAATATCTCAATTCTATCATCTTAGATAAAAATGTTGTTTAAATAAAAATTTAAATTCTAATTTAAACTTATTACTCATTCATTCAATTATACACAATAGTTGATCTGTGTATCATAATAAAAAAAAAACTAACTTACTTCTTAGACTCTAAAACACATGTATTATAATGTTTTTAATGTATAAAAGTTAGTTTCTTCATTTAAAAAGTTATTATTATTTTATTCATTCATTTATATTTCTAAATAATCCTGTTTGTTTTTAACATTAACAAAATGAATTTAATTTAAAAAATATTTGTATAAATATATAATTTGCAAATAAAAAATTTACAGATAGATTTTACTAAATTATATTATTGTAAAAACCTATTTTGTTTAATAATAAATTGTTACGATAATTCAGTTCATGTTAAAATATAAAATTTGTTTAGCTTATATACATATGGAAAAAATAAATTAAACAAAGATATATATATATATATATATATTTTAAACTATTGACACAAATTTTAAATTTCAAATGATCTATAAATTAATCAATTTGTACAAATTAAAATGAAG
Source organism: Olivierus martensii (assembly GCA_000484575.1). Lineage (NCBI taxonomy): Eukaryota > Metazoa > Arthropoda > Arachnida > Scorpiones > Buthidae > Olivierus > Olivierus martensii. Next base: position 22,249 of record AYEL01034523.1, read on the forward strand.
AACAAATAAAAATGTTTGCTTTTTGCATCTGATAAAATTAATAATTTTTAGCATTATGAATTTATGATTTTAACAATTTATACAATAGAAAAAAAAGATTTGTTTAAAACATCCAAAGTTAATATTTTAAAAATTTAATTATCACACAAAATTTTTTATTAATGAAGATTCTTGAAAGCATTTAATACAGAAATGTTAAATTATTTTTATCAATATTAAATGAAACAATTAACTGTTATCAGTTTCCTTTTTTGATATTTACATTAATTCTAATTCAAAATGCTTTTATATGCATTATCTTTTTATATAGGCCTATATTATGTTTACCCATTAAATCACATTTTTTTAAAGAAATTATACTGTTTAAAATCTTATTATCCAAATCTCTTTTGATTAAAGATCTGTTTGAAGTAAATAAGATTTTTTTAGAGATTTAAATATCAAAATACATACAGTACCATTAAAATATTTTAATTAAAATTTCAAAAGATGCCAGCCAATCTTCTTAGCGAGACAGAGTATGTTACATTTTGTTTTTTATTATAATTAAATAAGTGTAATTTTGATTTGTTTAATTAGTATTTTTTTAAAAAAACAATAAATCAAATCAGTAGAAGCTAAAAGAGTGCTTTTTAAGTTATAAACTTGAAAAATGATATATAAACCGACGAATAGAGCTGTATAGCGGCGTATTGAGCGAGTGAGAAGCGGAAATTATCCGGCAAACAAAGCAATCACCGAGAAGCTGCCTTCCACCTGCAAGCTAGCCGCCATGACTGTTTACCCACAAGCCTATTCGCTTAGGTGACCAGCTGACGCATGCGCCATGCATTCCAATTAATTTTTGAATAATTAATTAGCAGAGTAAAATACCATCTTTACTTACACAGCTATTTTCACAGTTCCTGTCGGCAGTCATGTCCTGCGGGCGGTGGATGGCGAAGAAAACACTGGCAGCGACAGTAGACCGTACGATCATGCGGACTCCAATGACAACATGAATGTGGCGGAAAACTCGAATACAAGCATTTGATGCCAAGTCGGATAGGACGGAAGAGGGTAGGTGGCATGACTCACAGCTTACAGCCATTTTTAGGTAGATTTAAGCATTAATTACAAGTACCGATAGTCTTATTGTAACCGAATGTCTTGACCATCTCTCTGTGCGGCCGTCCAGACCAGACTCTCAACTGCTGGTAAATATCGATTTCTTGGAGACGTGGAGGATTAGACAGCCTCGTTTTTGCCACACCATGTGTCACATTTTCATCGCTCCGTACTTCGCCACCCCGACAGGGAGGCATTAATTCGCCCATTGTTAATGACTTGCGCCGGGATTTTCTGTCCTATCGTTGGTCACAGAGTGTCGGCGTCATTCTCAGTGGACACACAGACGAAACAGGGACCTGTACACTCGTTAGATGATCTAACCAAGCTTAGACATGCAGCTAGTCGTAACCTTGACTGGGAGGCGATAAAATCGGATCGGTATTCAACTGTCTTAGGTATTCATATTCGTCGGTGCTGCAGTTGAGCGCGGACATATGGACGATGCTGGCATCCGGCTGCGACTGGTCGGAGATCGGTAAGTCTCAGTGTGTTAACGTTTTGTTTTTGTTATTCTTTACGGTAAAGATTGCTCTAAGATAATCGATTATTGTCAGGTCCGAGTGTGTTGGCTCCCGGCTGCTTTGGGTATTTTCAGATAACAGTAATTGACGTACCTTGTTACGGTATTTTGCCGTCTAGTCGCTTCTGACGGCTGTATATTCCGACATGACGTTGCAGTATGAGTACCACGTACGTATTATGGGAGGCGGGCACACGCCGATGACTCTTCCAGTGACAGACGATTCGGCAGTTATTCGGATTCCGTCAGAGGATAACCGTGGGCCTCCCAGTCCTTCGTTCCCCACCTGTGCTCACATGGTAATACAGTATGTCACAGACACGGCATCGAAGCTGTGATTTTTTTTCTGGATATTCACTCGCAACGTCGGGCCGTTCGGAAGAGGAGGAGGAGGAATTTTTTAATCTACGCTTTTCTTCTCGTTGGATACATCGTAGCGGGCCGGGATCCTCCGGAAAGCACGGATACTGGCCGTCGATGGATGGCACGACCAGATCGGAGAGAGGAAGAAGACGTGGCTTTTATAGTACGGCTTCTCCGTGTTGGCCGCGAAATGGACTGCGGCCGGCGGTGGTGGCTTAATAGACACACGGTGGTAGCAGCCACTGAAATCTGGCGACGATTGGCTGGTAATAGCGAGTGGAGGCTGCCGTGGGTGCTCCCTACAGCATTGTAGGGTTTGGTTACTGCTGCCGGCCTTGTCGTCACCTACAAATGTGTTCTAGTTTTCCTGGTCGGGAGTGAATCCATCGACAAGACCCTACACTTCGTTGTGTGTCGCCTCTCGCCCGCAAACTGCTTAACATTCCGTTACTCTTGTCGGCAGACGTGTGCCGATACAACTGTCGTTTTTAGATGTAGTAAACATCTGCCCTCTTCCACCCTTTCTCCTATTCCATCGATGCCAGATTCCGAGACCGATCCGTGACATCGCGCCCGCTTTTAAAACGCTTTAAAATGTTATAAAATCCCCGAAAACGCGCCAAATCCCGATCGTTATTAATTTAAATCGTATTAAGCTATTTTAAAACGACATCCGTCGACTTAATTAAGAACTCGCCGTTTAAAAACCGACTTTAGAATAGGAGCTAATGTTTTTAATTACCTCCAAGAACAATTAAAAGGATTTGCATAATGAATATTAATATTTGTGTACCGATTTTTAAGCAGATTTCTCTTTTGTTAATCGTTTATATCTATTGATAAACAAACGGAAAAAAAAATCTTTAAAATATCCGACAGATGTTAATTTTTCTTCGCACCATGATATTTTTTATCTTTACGAATTAAAAACTTCGTTTCCCTTAATTAACAGTGTAGAGATGAACTCCGAAATGGTTCAGGAAGAGAAGAAGAAAGTCTGGGAAGCGGGAACATATAATAGATGAAATGCAAATTCCGGTAAGTAATTTTAAAATATATTTTAAATATTTAAAATTTTGTAAAATGTAGAATTTTAATTAATTAGTAAATATATTAGATGATAAGAATAGCGAGAGTCAACGCGTTTTAAAACGGGAAGCGGTTTAAAATTTTTCATTTTAGAATGAAAGAAAATGGCTGCTCCTTCCTCGCATTCCAGTCTGGTTGTTTTGAGAGAGAGAGAGAGAGATAGTAGCTTCTCTATAGACGGTGCAGGGGTCCTGCTCCTTATGGCGTTACTGTCAAGACAACAGCAGGCCGGGCAAGCAGTCGTATTATCCCGGTGCGAGATTGACAGCTGCGAGTCATAAACAAGGGGCGACTTCGCCAATAAAAAGCCGAGAATCATTTTAGGTGCAAAACAGGAATGTGCTAGACGGGCAAATGCAATGCTAATGGGAGCTGCCGCCGTGTATCAGCCTCGTCTCGGCCAGCCAATCTGTGTACGAGCGCAAACATTCATTTATAGATAGCGTTACCCCTCGCTATTTGAATATCATAATGAGGTCAGATTCTTCGGCAACATTCAGATGACGTCCAATCATCTCATTCTGACCGAAGGTCGAGCAGATGAGCAATGCTTACAGTTAAAGGTACGTGCAGATTGTTGCTTTGACCATTCTCGTTCTATTGTAAAACGCGCGACCGGAAACTTATGCGCAGATGGCTGCCGGTCCACCTTAACTCGCCGATCGCACGTCTCCTCCGGCTGTGGCGGGGGAGGCCCGGCTGCCGCGGCGGAAGTGCAGAGAGGTGCGACGGGATGCCGTCCCTCGGCACCCCGTTTCCGTTCAAAAGGATTGTTGTCCTCCCCGTGTATCGGAGAACGTTTAAGTTTCTGTCCGTCGGCCCAAACTTCGCTTATCCGTTCGGATGCTGAATCGTTCCGCCTCCACCTGTCAGTTTTATAGAAGGGCCGCGCTCGTTTCTTATTACCGCGATTGGTTCAGGCCCTATCGGGATCTTATTGTGGCACATACACACAAACTCGCACCACTCCGTATCTATCGCTTTACATTCTTAACCATTAAACGTTATGAATTATTCATCCCGACGACCCAACTTGGATTGCATGCAAAAACGCAAACGAATTTTTCGATTATAATTTCAAAATATTATAATGGTCGGCATTTTAATCATAATTTCTTCCTTTTATACAATTATTCTAAATAATTGTATGATTAATCTTTAAAATATTCTAAATAAAATTATGCTAATAGACTGCATTGAGTTCTTCGGAATAAATACAGTGACCACTTTGGATTTTGTTTAATTGATACGCTCGACTGTACACCGACTGTTTGTTCCCATCCAATTTCGAACTGGATACGATTTTTCCCAGATAAAATGTTTCATTTTGCTAAAGATTTTTGATGCGCTGGCACACTGGATGGCGCGGAGGCTCTGGAGAGTGATGCAAATGGATGCAAAATCATTTGTCCCCCACCTTTCCTATTCACACTAATTGCTACCGAGGCAGTAGTGTCTCCATCTGTTGAGTAAATGAAGTATCTATTTAGGATTTTATTAGGTGCATTTCTCCACTTGATAAATCAACTTATGTGCATCTTAACCAACTTGGTCCAGACCTATTGATTAAATTGGTTCCAGCTCGCTCTGGGCATTTCAGGTATCATTAAGTTCGTTTCACATCTTAGTTCTCTTCAAATTATGCAGCTTGTTATTTAGAAGGATTAGATCTTTAACAAGGTTTTGTTTATAAAAATCGCTTAATACTCCAAAATGACATTAATTCCCTTCAATATACAGTCCATAGACACTTCTTTAATAGGCACAAATTTTCTTTTTATTGCCAGTTTATTCTATTTATATTCTCGTCTTCAATAATATTTTGAACACAAATGTGAATTTATTCTCTCTCTTGATGAACAAGAAAATCATTATTTTCTATATCGTTAAATTTGCAGAATTTGGCTTATGTCTGGTTTCTGGAATTAGATAACTACTTAATTGGAAAGGTTTCAAAATTTGTATTAATAGATATTACTGTAACTAATAATCTATTTCAAACTTCATTACAATTTTCAAAAGTTAAATTATGAATCGTCCTAAATATTCTAACTTCTAAATTAACAACTCTAGTCTAGTTTAAAAGATTCTTTAATGTCTTTAAAATTCTTAATTAAACAAAACTGGACTTAAATCTATTTAATATTACTGGTTTATAGATATTTATAATTATCTATGATGATAAGTTAATTTTCTTGTTTATATATTTTACCGATGTTTATAAATGTTTTAAAATTACTGTTTAGAATATAATATATAAATTGTTTAATTATGAATTTCTATTTAATAAGATAAAATTAAATAATATGTTTTCCTCTTTTGATAGTCTTATATGGGAAATATTGTCTTGCAATTCGACATTAGTTTGGCAATGGATTACTGACGAATTGCGAGGTACCACTGTATCTTGGTCATTTGGGAGAACAAATGTAAGGCTGAAGAAATGGTTACTTCCCTGTCAAATAGTAGTTTGGAGCTTACAGTTAAGAAGGAGCAGAAAAGTAAAACAGATGTACACTTCATTGACCTAAAGATCGCAATTATGGGTGGAGACTATAGGACTACAGTATATAGAAAACCTAATAGTGCTCCTTTGGTTTCGGAGGATAGGCTTTCACACAAGAAGCTGCCTTAAGGCCCTTTTCAGGAGAGCATACACTCACTGTTCTGGGTTCACAGACAGAATGGAGGAAATTAATACGGTTATAAGAATAGGCCAAAAACATGGGTATGGGGAAAGTTGTCTAAGGAAGATACATGACAAAGTAGAGAGGAGTTTGTGTAAAGAGAAGACACGGCAAAGTAAATCTGATACTTTTAGGAGTGTTGACCAAGCCCTGTGGGTAGAAAAGTTTGCCAAAAACATCGGTGGGTTAACTAATTGTACTCTGAGTTTTAAAAGGAATCCGACTGTTTTCAGGATGATTAGAAATGACAAAGACTGATATGAGGTAAGGTAAGGAGTGGATATATGAAATTCTTTTTACTAATCACTCATTGGGTAAGAAAGAGTTTTATATAGTATATACCGAGAGGAACTTAGAAGCGAGGATAAAAGAACACAAAATGGACCTCAAGTACAGTGTGTGCTAAGCTAGAGATTGCTGCTGCACGATATTGAAGTGCAGTGGGTAAGAGCAAGAATTATCTGGCCAGATGAAAAGAACTGGAACAGGAGTATGATTGAGGCATTAGAAATCCTCAAGAAGAAAAAGAGAGGAAGTGTGATAAATTTCACAGAACCAGAAATGATCCCTAGTGTGTGGAGATGGTTATTTAAAGTCAAGAAAGCAGACTAAACGATATGCTACAGCTGGTTTTTGATATTCCCATAAGGGTGCGTTGCTTCTTGTGAAGGATTTTACCTTTTTATTTTTTATTTTAATTTTTAATGATTGCAGATAACTACGGATTTTTAATTCGAGATTTTGAGTTTTAAAAATTTGTATAAATTGCATAATTTTGTTTATAATATACTTAATGTATTCCTAGAAGATTAATCACATAACAAAATGTATGAAATATTTACTGGCAGGTTGAGTGCTAAAGGAGAGCGCTTCCAGATGTAGACCTGCCTTTTAAATCTTTGTTTTGTTTGTTTGTTTTATGTAGTTAGGTCTCCTGTTCTAGTGTGGCAGGATTAGTCATGTTGTAGCAGCTGAAGAAGATGCCAAGTGCGTTGAAAACGTTACTGAATAAAATTTTTTGACGCCAAGTGCATTGAAAACATTACTGAATAAAATCTTTTGACTGCTAAAGGTTTTTGTGTATTATTTTTAGTTTGTGTTTAGTGCAGTCTCACTGAACTTATAAATATGTAAGTTAAATTTTAAAAATTTATTATTTTTAACAGATCATTCTACAAACTAATCACAGGTGTAATATTATCTCAAGTATCTTTTTAAAGTGGAATAAGAATTTTTATTAAATTCTTACTCCATTTTAAAAAGTTAATTAGTAAACTAAAATTGTTTCTGGATCATTCTTTCTTAATCAGCTATTCTCTTCCACCATCACATAATATATTGAATAATAAGACAAGTTTATCTTTTTTTAAATTATCATATAAAAATTTTATTAACGGCCGTATTCACCATCTCGAGTTATTGGTAGAGTTGACGAACCCGAAGTAAAAATTAACTCAGGGTTGTTTGGCGAGTTATTCGATATTTGTATTCACCAATATTTTCAACTGTGTAGTTATTGAACTCAAGGATTATTTGCCATTTGTGCTACTGATGTCGAGAGTTAATGACAATTTCATTTCTATCGGATGTTGCAATTGGTTGGAGATGGTCACATGATAGTAATTAGGGAAATGAAGCAAGTTATAAATATGCAGAAACATTTCACTAACTTTGAAAAAGAATTATTGTTAAAATTAGTAGAAAAAGATTAAGATGTGATAGAAAACAAAAAGATTAATGCAATGTTGATAAAAGAAAAAGAAGTTTGGAAAATTATTAGTAAGCTTTTATTCGAATATAATACTCTGATATAAATACAGTACCTGTATATCTGTATATTAAAGTCACATCTATTTCTTATATAATCTGTAATTTTTTTTCATTATAGAAAACGAATATAAGAGCATTCCAGTCACATCACGTAGAAATAATAAACAGTTATAGGACTGCTATAAAAATTTAAAAAAGCTACAAAAGATCGTGCTAATAACATATGAACACTGTCTTTTCGTAAGCGATATCGACATATAAAATCATCATCGTCTAATTCCTTGAAACAGTTTTTCCTTCGAATTATAATACGTCTTTCACGTCATTCAATTTCGTCTAGGAAATCCAAATATTCTAATTCTTTCATCATTTCGTTCTCACTACAGGACTCCAGCACACGGTCTCCATTTTTAATCAAATGCACATGCGTTAACCCTAAGCTTCTCAAACAACCCAGCTACCAGCTAGAGTAGTTTCATTTGACTCGAAACGAAGTTGGTGAATACAAATTTAGCTATAACTCTTCATATAACCCTAACTCTACCAATAACTCGAGGTGGTGAATATGGCCGTAACAAAACAAGCAATAAAAATTTCATAAAATTTCAGATTATTACATGTGCTTAAATTTTGAAGGAAATAAAACATTTTTGTAAGCACATATGTAATATTTGTTATTGATACTACTATAGAGAAGAAATATTTTTAGTCTTCCATAGTTTCCAAATAATGCCATGAAAATATTATTTCCTATATAAAATTGAAAATATTATTTCCTGTATAATAAATATTTTATACCTGCTTACCGTGTTTATTTCCTATGATATTCTAAACAGAAGAATATAGGTTTCAGATTATGGTACTCTTAAATTTAAATTACCTGAAATCATTTCTCTTTTACTTTTTTATGCTTTTATACTTACTTTTATTTGTCTTATGCTTTTATACTGAATTCCAATCCATTAATATTAACAAGCATATTTTCACTATAGAATGCCTCATTTAATGTTTATCACAGAATAATTTTATTAAAAGTAATAATGAATGTCACATGATAGTTTTTTGATTAAAACAGATGTGTTAACATAAATTTATTGACATAATACAGTCAGACCTCATTACGTGGTCATCTGCTTATATGGTCACCCACCATATATGGTCACTTTTGAAAAGTCCTTGTTGACTTAATAGGAATTCTGTATATTTTGTTACTGTCTATAGTGTTAAATATATAATTGCCTATATGGTCACTTTGAATTTATGGCAAAAAAAGTCAATAGCCATTTTTTCACATAATTTTGAATCTCTTTTCAATTTCCTAATGCAAAATGTTGCCTACTTTTTCAGGTGTGTACCTAAAACTAGACATTACTTCTTTGTTTCGTTCTGAAATTATTGGGGAAAAGAATAATTGTGACAACACTTGACAACCGTAATGTCATCTCTTGGTTGCAATCAGTTGGTTACAAGTGGGGAAGATCATGTAAAGTCCAATCCAATTGGTATCACCATATCTTTCTTCCATAGTTCAGTTGTTCTCCCAGTAAACTGTCCATTTTCTTGAAACACTGAATAACTATTGTAATATAGTATTGAAATAAGAAACAAATACATATCCACAAATATCACTTTCATAACAAATTTTATTACTATACTTGTTTAAGCAAATTAAAACACTTAACAAAGTTTATTAAACCAGTTAAACATCTATAAAATGAACACTTTTTATAGATGTTTAACTAGTTTGATTAGTATAAGCAGTATAAGGTTTATTATGAAAGTTCATTAATATAAATAATCATCACTTCCACTTTTATCTGTAAACCATGATCTTGCTCCAATAAATGACGTGGTCTTGTGTGTTGCCAGATCTGGTGATTTTTAATGTTTTTGATTAAAAAAATATTATATAGTTTAAAATTGTTGATATAGAGATTTAGTGAATTTATAATTCCCTTTAGTGGAAAAAGAATTAAATTTTTATTTTTGATATAAGAATTTTACTACTATTGATTGTTCTAATACTTTGTGATTTTCCATGAACTGGTTTTGGCAACAATGACTGTAAATATAAATCATTTCACTTTACTTTTCATTTAATTGATTACATAATATAAAGTTCACTGTGTATCGACAATCTGTTACAGTATTTTGTATTATTATTAATGTTATCTTTTAATCTAATTTTTATTTTGTTTTTCATTTTATATAGGCTTGCATCTATCATTTTCCCAAATCCATAGTTTTTCAGAAGTCCCGATGAAAATAATTTTTACATTGTATAGTTAAAATTCCATTGCCTTAAAATGAATTTTTCTTACCCTGCATATATGGACATCCTGCTTATAAGGTCAGTTTTCTCAAGTCCACAAATGTGACCATATAACAAGGTCTGACTGTAATGTTGATTTATCTCTGTAATAAGGGGTTAAAACAAAAATATAATAATAATAAAATAATAATGTAAATGATAGAAATAATATTAAGATAGATTAATAAATACTAATAATTCTTAATATAAAAGTTAAAAAACAATGAAAATATTTATAAGAAACATTGACAAAGTTATTCATTATTTATCCATTTCTCCAATATTATTCAAATATAAATAATTTAAGTAAGTGTTTATAATAAATAACTCCAAATAGATATAATCAGTGGACTTTGTAAATTACTATCATTTAACAGGAAGAGAAGATATTTATAGAAGTTATTGAAAATATATCTTTGTTACTTAAACTGATAAAGATTCTTCAAAGCATATTACAGAGAAATACAATTTGAGTATGCTTTTAAAACTATTGAAAAAAAACCTTGTCAGTTTCTTGCAAATGTGATAGTTTGGTGTTCTATGTTAAAAAGTACATTTAATAAGGTATTGGATGTTACAAAAAGGAAAAAAAAGGAATTATATAAAAGAAGATTAATTTAATTAATAATGGTGATTTTTTTATACAAATATAAATATATATTCATATAATTATATTATATTAACATTGTTTACATAAATTTAAATACAATATTTACAACTTCATATGTAATATTTTTGTATTTAAGTTGCAATTCTTTAAGCATGCGTGTTCTTTCTCCGTGGCCTATTCTGATGTGAGTTTCGGATAGTACTAAACAATTCATTATTGGTAACATAATATTGTATATTCGTTTCTCCTGGTTTTAATGGAACAATTAACTTCTCTTCATCATTAATTTTTAAAATGTCAAAACGTTTTAATCGTCTATAATATAAAGGTGTACTGCACTTACATTTAGCAGAAATCACTTCAGAAAGTATTTTAGAATACTTTTCTTCAGAAAAATAAAAACAATTGTCTTCTTGTTTACTCGCAATTAATGCATGTAACTTTTCAAAAAAAATCACGGTCCACTGCAGTAGCCATTCAATATAAATTAGGGTATCGGATAAAAAACTAAAAATTAAGCAAACCTTGCATAAGACTGACAAACAGCAGAGTGTTCGAGAGTATAACAAATAGATACCACGTGACCTCAATCGCGGCAGAGGATTTGGCGGTTTTGTTGCTTTTCTCTGGCTGTGTCTTTTCGGCTTGTCGTTTCGATCCCCACCAGAGCCTACCTGTGTTTGTCGACATATACCAGCGATGGTTCGAATGTATAATAATATAAGCAAATATTCGGTCTTTCACCGACGTATTTGGTATGTGTCGACATTCACCGGAGAATATTGACATTCTCTAATCGGTCTTTTTCACGGTAACATATCCACTCAATAAAATACAATGTTTTTTTAAAAATATACATATTAATATTTCACTAAAATAAATTTAAATAATAGCAAATTATAAACAACCAATATTTGAACTGAAGTTAAATAAAATATTTGGAAAATGCATTTTTATAACACAAATACCCCATGTTCTTTTGATGATAAACAAAACAGCTTAAAGGAATCAGTGAAAAGATCTAATAAATCTTGTTGAAATTTTTTATTTATTTATTTAATATAAAACAGAATATTTTTCATATTTTATTTGTGTTTTATTACATGAAATGAAATCAAATTTAATTGTTATTAGGAATTTTGAACATTATCACAAACTACTAAGTAACATACAATAAAATACTGAATTCTTGAGATTTTTCAAAAAATATTTTGGTTTTTTTGATTTTTGATATTACTCAAATCTGACAAATCTGAGCATCTAATTATGAAATTAACTATATTAATTTCTTTTAAAGAATATAAATTATTTAACTTAATTTTTTTTTTTTTTTGTGTTTTTTGCAGAAATGCAGTTAAGCACAAAGTTTCTACTGTTTTCTCACATATTTGTATACCAAAATGCTTTAATAGGGTAAGAAAATATTTTTATTTTATAATTTATAATAAAGAATTTTTATTTAATATTACTGGTTTATAGATATTTATAATTATCTATGATGATAAGTTAATTTTCTTGTTTATATATTTTACCGATGTTTATAAATGTTTTAAAATTACTGTTTAGAATATAATATATAAATTGTTTAATTATGAATTTCTATTTAATAAGATAAAATTAAATAATATGTTTTCCTCTTTTGATATATTTAAAATAGATGCATTTTATAAAATAATTTAAATGCAGATTATTTATTTAAAATTGTAATTATTAAATAATTATAAGGAACATAAAACATTTTGTTGTTGTTGTTATTATTATTATAATTATTGTTATTATGTATATATTTTTAATAGTGTATATAAAAACTTCATTGAAAAATTATTTAAGAAAATTTTTTATGAAATTACAAGAAACTTTTAATCTATTTTATAATGATGATGGCATAAATTTTCTCTAACATCCTTCATTTAATAAATTATTCAACAATTTTTCTCACTTTTATTCTCATTATTTATGTTACTTAAGTAAGGTGGGTCTTTCCATTAAGATGTAAAATAATTTTTTTTTCTTTTTTAAAAGTTTAAATCGCATTCTTATAAATGTGCTGTTATTGTTTGTCATTTTAAATAAGTTCTGAGCAAAGTTATTTATATTTTTTAAGTAAAAACTTTTTTTAATCTTATTTATGCAATAATTAAAAAGACCAAGTTGATTTTTTCAATATGCAGTACTAATATAGAGTTACCATTCAAGTTAAATTTGTGTAAAGATTTATTATAGAGCAAGCATTAAGTTTGTAGCAATTTTTTTTACTTTATAATAATATATTTTAATAAAAGGAAACATTTTGTTACCAATTACAGACAAAAAATATATATATAGTTTATATTTTCTTTAAATTGCATAATCCATATTATCCAAAGAAAAATGTAGTCAAATTATAAAATTTCACCTCAGTCGTGCATATAAATATATACAAAACAACACACATACAAACACTTCCTTTTGTCAAAATTACTTTATTGAATTACCAAATCCATATTTTTTTCAACATTATTTTCTTTAAAGCAGAAAATAAAATGAAGAGTAGGAAATGTATATGATACTTGTTATTATAAATGTTTATTTATATAAAGAAAAGTTTTATTATTTAATTCTGAAAGAAAAAAAAACAAAAAAATTTATTCCAATTAATAATCACAGTATAAGAGAACATGAAGAAAAACAATAAACTGTTGACATAGAAATGAATTTTTTAGAAAATGAGGAAGTAAATTCGCATTTGTTTTATTGAATAGGAAAAGTTGAACATAAAAGAATTGTCATACCAGTTAAAGTCATGCTGTAATATTCCTGTTTAGGAAGATTATTAATTTTTAGTGGTATATAGTGCTACAGCTCTCTGCACTACACTGTCGACATGTTTGTTATTGTAGCAAGCATTAATTGAGATGTGTGTGTTTGTTTAGTGTTTTATGGTTATAGCCAACTGTAGCTTACTATTAAGGATCGTATATGTGGCAATGTGGCTCTGAGTTGGCCAAATAGGGGAAAATTTTCTTTCTATAATGAATTAACATTTATGCGTAAACGATAAAAAAAAATAACTTAAATTTTTTTTTCTATTCTTTCGGTAATATGTAATAGGAAAAATATTTTTGTTTTTAGCGTAATAAAATATAGATTAACCATTAATACATTTCTAGAAATTTATCCTTGAAATTTAATGAATTTTATCAGAATTGTGGCACGAAATATCTTAAATTAGGTCATAATTATCTTTAATAGCTAGGCATTGTTTGAAATGTCATTAGATGGCAGTTTCAACAAATGTCAAATGTTCTGAATTAGAAGAGAAATTCTAGCGTGAAGACATTTGCAGCTTACGTAAAGCACTTGATTAAAGAAATTTTTTCTTCTAATAATCTACACTCCTTTCATTGGCTTAATTATCCAATATATCATTTCGTGCAAGATTTTGAGATTTACATTAACGGTCATTCTTGCCATTCGGCCTTTACATCGATTCGGACGATGATCCATTATTTTATATATATATATATTCTCGAACAGATACGTTTCATTAAATCTGGAAATTCCGATATCTCGCTTATTCTTTTTTTAATATATTTGTTAATCGTGTTAATTAAAAAAATCCATCAAAATATATTCTAATTTTAAAGGCCGTTTTAATTTTTCCTTCGTTAACTTAACACGGCAGCTATTTAAAGGTTTTAATTAACTAAATATCCACAAAAATGACTAATCAACAGAATTTAATAGAAGGATTTAATTTTATCATTATGACACAGTAATTTAAACAGTCTAATTACCGACATACAATTTGAAAGTTTAAGTTTTTAAAAAAGTTTTTTTCCCCCCACCATTTCATCAACTTGGTAATGTTTTAAAGTAGTTCTGAATGTGGGGCAAGGATACAGCAGATGGTTATATTATCTTTCCACAAAGAATCGATTTTTACCAAACAATAATAAATCCCTTATAAATATGACAAAAAAAAACACGCATACACATTTTATTTTTATAATTTTTATACCATTATCTGTGCTTTTTGCGGTTAGAAAAGAATAATAAAAAATGCAAAAAGTAATTCGTCAATTAAACGACCAAATAATAATAAAAAGGAAAATATAAACTGAAAAAAGGGAGGAAATTGAACTGGAAGCACAACACATTGTATAGGAAATGTAGGCACAGTTGAATAAACAGCATCCAGTTTATATAAATAGATGGGAAATTTCAGGTAGATGTGTCCAGTCGATGGCCAGGGCGGGGAGCTACTTGTTACAACCTATAAACGATGTTATTATCCTAACTTCCTCAATTTTCTGTGTTGTATGGACATTTAAGTGGTGTATATTACGTATAAGACAATAGAATGATATTAGAACACACCCATTCTAAATACACGACCCCAAATATCTATTGTGCCCCTATGCCCGAATACCTTTTTATAAGCATCGGACGAGTCGGATGTTTTATGTCACATAACTTGGCATCTGTTCCATCACCAAGTCAGTGTCAACTGTTGGGATAACTAATCGGATCCCTTTAAAAGATGACGTACGGGTTAATTCTCCAATGAGAAATTCCGTAATATGGGAAATAGAGCATTCGGTTTAAATACGATAATCCAATTTCGAGCAGAAAAAAATTCGATATTAATTTCCGATATATTTTTCGGGAATAATAAGGTTAATATAATGTTTGCAAATTCGATTTATTCTTCAGAAAAAAATGACAGAAAAATAGTTTAATGATTGGAAGAGAAGGAAACCGAAGAAAGAATATATATATATATTAAAAAAAAGCGATAATTAAATCTACATTTAATTTTCGAGATATTTTTCCTGTTACAATTAATCCGCTATCGGTGATGATAATACAGTAATTCCATTGTTCCCATTTATACAAATCTAAACGAATTAAACGCGGAATGATTTTTATCCCGCTTCCACTTGTATTGATAATAATTAACCTAGATTTTTAGCAAAAACCTGATTCGGCGATATTTCCACCCTTTTATAATAGAATGACCTGCATACTGAAATAATGTATTTTCGAAATTTAACACCGTAAAAATATTTATACGGAAGGACACCAACATCGATGACGCCATCGGTTTTTACTATTCGTCGTATAAAGAGGCGGAGTTTGAGAGACGTCATCGATCTTTGCGTACCAATTTGGTTTCGTCAGAATAAAAAAAAGGAAGGGGGGGGGAAAAAGGCATCTTTACGTAACTTCATCGATTTGTGAACTGGTCGTTATTGAAGGTAGCGACAGGAAGATTACTTTCAAAGATTTATTCCATAATCTAAAATCCTTTGCTATGTTGTTGCTCAAGTTCAAACGTAAATGTTAAGTCGGTTGACCTCTCGTATTAATCGGTATCTCACCATTCTCTCTCTCGGTTAAGTTTCGAAACGTCTTAACAGAGGGAAGAGAAAAAATATATATACATATATTAACGAGTTAGTGTAATTTTTTCGGAATATATTTTTACGAATTAAGTCTTTCGACTCTAACCAATCACGTGCAAAATGAGGGTTACGTAAATCCAACAGGATATTGTTCACTCCTTGTAACAAGTTAAGAGGGTTTACTATCGAAACTAATAGCTGTCCAGAGCACAGATTGAATTGACCTTGTGGAAGTACAGAATAAACTGGAAGTAAGCATTTAGATGAAGGTTTAATACACTCTTCTATACCTGATGACCTCAGGGTTGATGTTTCGAAATGTTGGTCCATCATTGGCGAATTCGAAACATTATTTTTTTTTTTTGTATATTTTTTTTTTAAGTTAACCACTCTCCAACTTAACTTTTATAAGAGAAGTTTGGGTAATTGCTTCGAGTTAGCTCCAATCAAGTTTCATTGATTAGGTTTATAAGTTATGTGTTTCCTTTATTGAGAAACAAAAGAATAACGTGTAATGATTTTTTACTAATTCTAAATCGTTTTATTTTCACTTCACAGGATTATTAAAATACCACTAATCAAGCGAAAGTAGCCGTGCTTTTGTATATATTTACAAGTTTAGTATTTTGTTGATGCTGTTGGAAATTTCGAATATACTGTATATATATATATATTTTAATAGAAAGAATTCCGATATTAAACGGAATGATTTCTTTTGTTTGGGTAATGATGTCTAGAATGCAGGACAATTACATCAGCTCTAGCATCTCCATATCAAAACTGCTCAGCTGGAGTCGGTACATCGCTGCCACTCTCAGGGAAACTTCTGACGAAAGTTGAAACTATTAATGTCCACGTTATGATCGCGGACAAAGAGAAGAGTGATGATGGCAAAGAACTTAACCATGACAGATGGACGATGAAAGTATGCTAAGGTTCGTTTAGTTCCAAGAACAGAAATCAATGTATGGACAATCATGTGTTATCAACCGCCAGCAGAACTCTGCAATTGGATGAATTTTTTTCTTCTTCTTCGTCTTCTTTTTTAATATTTTTTTTCTTCCTTTTTTATTAGTGGGAAGAAAGGGAGAAAAAATTTCTTTCTCTTTTTTTTTGTAACTAGATTCGTAGATAAATTCCTGCATATAATGAATAGTGGAGTTTTACAGACTTGAATTCATTTGAACAAATTTAAAATGGCAAAACTCGTTTGTAAATATATTTAGTAGGTTAAAACTTTAAAACATGTAAATTTTCGTAAACAGTAATAGAATAAAAATAGTTCTAATTGGGCATTAAAACAACCATTAAAACAAAAGAAATTAACGTTTTCAAAAATTAAGGAATAAGATGTTTAGTATCTAATTAAACCGTGTTTAATACTCGAGTTTATTTTTAAAACTTTAGAATAATTATGGCATTATTTTTAATTGCGTTTAAAGAAATTAGAATGGAATTTTTGCTTTCCCCTCTCTTTCTCTCTCTCTCTCTCTCTACAGTTTTGTTAGTATAAGAGTAATATTAATTATTCAGAAAAACATCGTTTTGATGCTGATAAAAGAATCAAATGCTCAAGTTGCAGATGTCAAGTTTCTTAAATTATACAATATTCAATACATAATTCCAATTTTGTATATTCTTTTTTTTTACAAAGAAAGAAAACAATATTTCACTCTAAAGAAAAGACGTTGCTTTCACTACCTGAAGAAGTAACAGCGCCGGTAAAAATAAATCATAATAATAATACAAATTGAAACAAGTCAGTTGAAGTTGAACCCGAAAATGAATAATAAATCAATTAAAATATATATTTTTTATGTTCAGTTTTGATACATTTCGTGATTTGTAACAATTTTATTCGAAAATAAAAAAAATGTAGGCTGTATTTTTCTTAAGAAAATCACTTTAATCCAGTTTAACTACACTCGACGAGACTAATTTAATCCAGTTGCTTTAAAATCAAAGATAAAAGGTTAAGACATAAAATGTGTTTGTTACCGAAGTTGTCTCAAAAATCAATGTATTTGTTTATAAAACAATTTTCAAAAACTGTTGGTCGAAGCTTATAGCGCTACGTCACTATCTAATCCTTCTAAATCCAATATGTACACGTGATCAGATTGAGTCTGAATAATCCGAAGAGCCTACTACAACGATTATTCTTGTCGAAGTCTCATACATCATCAGGAAGACTGTTGTTGTTATGCTATGTTTAAAGCTAGTCTTTGAATAAAAAATTGGAAATGTATTTAATACAATTTTTATAACCGGCATCATCATAGTTTAATTTATTATTTAACTTAATTCATTTGAAATAATGAAGCGAAATTTTCTATCAAAATCATCATGGGAGAGACCAGATCGTGGTGTCGCCAGAGCGTTTCAGATGAAATCTATTGATAAGTATTTCCACCGAACACAATCAAAAGGTGTAGACTCAACAATAAGTTCGTGAAATGCATCGCATGCACGCAACAAGTGACAGCATCAAACTGTGTCCTACGATTTCTGCCTAAGGCATCGGACTATGTTATATATCGTGTTTTGACCATGCTGCAAGTCTTCTCCATCTCCAAATCATCGTTATGGATGACCAGCGACTTTACTCGACATGGAAATTAATGATCTTTACTATCTGGTCTGAGCACGGTCAACTTGTTGATGAAATATGGACAGAGTCCAACAAGAGTCATCTGTGTGGAGACTATATATCAATTTCTAAACTTTTCATGCAGGTATCAGTAATACTTTTTAAATAAATATATCTTATCGCAAAATAAGAATCTGTTAGTTCACTCTATTGATTTTATAAATTGAGCAGCTTTCCTATTCATTGAAAACTCTGTCTGGACTAAATGAAGACTAATAGAGTACTTTTTCATGGTTCCTTTCTTTGATCTGCCTGATAATTCTGTGCTTTTTTACAGGCTATGCTATATTTTACCATTTATCTCAAAAGATTTTTCAAGAAGCTTCATATATAATATATAAACTTAGGCAATTGTTGCAATGCATAAGTATTAGCTTTCGAATGCATTAATTTTTAATTATTTTATCGAGAATTGACGAAATTTGTTTTTTAATTAAATAACGTCAAAAATAATATCGGAAAAATTAATATATGTTAATTAAAATTCAATAGTTGATTTTTGTAATGAATAATTCATATAAAGTTGGCATAAATAACATTTGGAATTAGATTTATGCAAGATACTAAAGCAGCATGATTCGTACAGCATTAAGTAGTTTGTTAAGGGTTTATCGCCCCCGTTTAATAATACACACGTCATTTTACCGCTAATAATTTTATTATCTCAAAAGTTTATAGCAGATAATAGACAAACGTTTATAGAAGCTAAGCATAGAGATCGACAATGTTTTTTTTTTTTTTCCTTTATAGCTTGTTTACTTTTTTCTCTGGAAATTGGATCGAGCGGTTTTTTTATTTGGCTTTAGTCGCGTTTAAAGTTAGATAATTCGCATAACTATGCAGCTCTAAAAAGTAAGTAAAGAAAAATGATGGAAAAATAAAAGTGTAAGTTCGAAAAGTTTGAAATCCTGTAGAATTATATACACAGGTCGAAGTTAGGTTCTGATTATGCTGATGTGATGTAGCAGTTAAAGTCGTAGAATGCCTCGCTAGTCACTGATGGAGTCACTACAAAACAAGGTAAACTACCTCTCTCGATATTCTGTCCGTCCTTTAATAGTTTTTAGCTTGCATTCAATGGCCCTATCACTATCTTATCCGACTATTTTTCGCTTTCATTTCGATACATCCCATATACAGTCTCTTTTGTCTCTAGCATGCTCTTAATGTTTATTAATGATTTTTTTCCACCATCATCACGGAACGGATTAAAGATTTTTAAACTGTTTTTACGTTTAAATCTATTAACAACAGTAGTAAATTTAGATTATAGAATTTATTTTCTCGTCTAATTAATTCGAAATTTATCACGAATTTTATTCGAAATTTCCATTATAAATTTTCCAATTTTTATTGGAATTAAACAAAGTTATTTATGAGACGTATACCCGTCGTCTATTGAATCAATTATTGTTATAGAAAACACGTTCATAAATGTTAAAAACACTATCGAACCAGAATTTTAAATATCGTTATACAAGTTCTTCGAGTTATCCATATACATATTTTGATGTTTTAAGATCGCGTGTAACGTCTATGTGCAATTGCTCGCGTGAGATTTGGTTCCAGTATAAGGTTTGTTCCCTTGCTTTCAACGCTTTTCCAACATAAAAATCCTAAACAATAACTTTCTTCATTTTCGTTTATTAAATAGTAATAATTTCGTAGGCCTACATATTTAATATCTCCCACTTGAATCGAAATTAACATTTATAAAGAATTGATAGAAACGATGATGTCGTGCCTAGACTTGCCCATATATAGACTGGTAATTGTGAAGTCATTAAAATAAATTTATCTCCGTATCTGTAGACGACTGGAGTGCTTTATACTTTAAATCGTCTTGCCAGCGACGCAAATAATACCCGTAAAGAATCGAAATTGGAAAAAAGTCGTTCGTAATTTTAAATACTTTATTTTTGTTATATTTCTATTCGAATTATAAGCTTTAATTCGGGCAAATAACGTCGAAACTTCTTTCCTATATGTGGTAGTGCAAACGGTTAAAATTCGCATGAATCCAATCAGGCCGAATTCTCCGGCAAATTATTTAATTCCTTCGAGTCTGCTTCATGTAAAAGTCGCTCGTGTGCCTAATAAAAAACGAGTTAGAGATTGGATGTTCCTTCTACCGTCCATAAGGTAGCTTTAAAAATCGATACTTGAATTCTCATTGCCATTGTTATTCAGAGGGAAAAAAACGGGGAAATATGACTGCGGAACACTTGTTCGTATTCTTTAGTCTTTGCCAAACTAAATTAACTCTCTGGTACGTAGGCCTACAAAATTTAAATCGAAATTCGGTTTTGTAAGTTCTCTCTCTTTCTCTCTTCTCGCTCTTTCTCTTCGCCATTTTTGCACTTGTACGTTTGCGATTCACTTTAAAAGGTTTTCAATACAACACACTTTGGTTTTATTTTGCTAGTTTAATATACGAGCCATCGTTAAGCTGTTCGTAATTTTTAAGTGTTTTGAAAAATTGCTAATTGTTGATTTGCTGTTGATCGATATTTGAAACATCAATTAAATGCAAATTTTAAAATAAATTTCGATTGGTGTTTATCTTAATAACATACAGAGGTGATTTAAGCTTTTCCAAGCGCGATATAGTAAATGACAACGAAGTGACGGTATCATTGCCAAGGGCTCTTATATTTTCTATTCTCCTCCATTCTCATTTAGTATCACACCACCCTGCCTCTCTTATCTGAGGTAGGAGGGTTGTTCCCCCTATCCAGGGATGGTTTACCACTAAACACCAGCTAGACCTGATTGTGAGTAAACTGCACTAAGTATAAAAGATGGATCGCATTTCGTTGATATCTTAGTGAAATCAGAGAAAGAAATGCCAACTTCTGCAGTAAATAAATCAGAATGACCCATAAAAGAATCCGTTGGGTCATAGGTTACATTACAGGATATTGAAGAGATTGGTTGTTTTTTTAAAGGGTAACGTGTGCATAGATGAGCGGGCTAAGATGGCGGACGTGACCGTCTAACGTAATCGAGAAAAGGACTAGTTTAAACGTATCTAACCACTTGGCAAAAGAGGAAGTGAAGAATAATGTCGGACATTATCGCAATTAAGACCGTTTAGTTTATATTAGTGAACTCGGAGAGCAGGGGGGATGTGTGAAAGCTCTGATTTGGTAGCCGACAGTAGACAAAGAACATCTGTAGCCTTGTTAAGTCAGCAGCCTGTACGCGCCGGGTGGGGTTGGGAAGTAAGCCTTGTTATCTTACAACGATGAGGACTATTCCACTTAGCTGGACTAGGATGTGACGTGTTATCGCCAAGATTGCAATTGCTCGTTCAGTTAAAGCAAGGATATGACCAGATAGAGTGAGGACAAACAGAAGCTATGATATTAGTCACAGAGCATTTTATACTTGGAATCAGTTTTCTTCCGTCTTCTGCCAAAAAAAAATTAAAGAAAAATTGCGTAAACGTAATTCGAGATTAAAATGCGAACTCATCTACGCACTGTTTATAAAAGGATCGAAATTAAAAAGCTGCACGACAGTGTCTTTGGCCGATGTCAAATGTACCCGATGACACCAAGCCATACCGGATGTCACGTGATCTCACGGTTCACGTGCCAACGGAGAGATTTTGTACACATTTCCACGTGGCCGTCGTCAAATTGGTTGCACGGTTCATAGAAAACCGAAGCCACGTGATCGTAGTGGAGCTAAGCGACGTGTCCACAACTCTGAACGAATGGAACACCACCCACCCTAGCCCCAGGGATAGAAATCAAACGACCACACATAAAACTTTTCTACCAAGAAGGGCATACGATAAGAGACGTTATCGCCGAGTTGTGCCAAGAATTCTTGATTATTCCCATGCTTTTGTCTTTTTTTTTTTTTGCACCTCAAATTCTTATTTAGTCAGTAATCAATCTAAAATATCCTCTTTCTGGATAAGCCGAAAAACCTAAGTAAATGGCGCAGTTCAACTATCTTGTAAGAATTAGAAGTGTTCCGATTTGGACCGATTTCAGAAAGATAGGACTGTTCAACAGTTGTTCAAAAACAATGTTAATTACTAAGAGCAATGCAGGAAAGTTTGCCCACCTGTTGTCGGAGTAAGGGAGCAAAAATTCCGACGCTCTATTCGCCATTACGAGCCAACGTTTAGCTAATCTGTACGCGTTCTTGCCATCAGCTTGGCGGGAGACAACATCCGTTCAACTTTATCGACTTGGAGAGAAAGAAGAAGAAAAATATTCCCACTAGCATCCCCCATCCGACCGACGCACAGCTCTTCTGCATGGATTGGACATGCGCTGCGCTGGTGGCCGTGCGAGACAATAGATGGCAGCTCAAGCCCGTGGATCCATAAAGGTGTCAGCATGTTATAACTGGTGGCATACGGAGTTGGTAGGTGTAGCTAGCAAGGTCGCAGCCGTTTGTGTCGCGCGTTCATCCGGCCATGGAAATACTATCGCCATGTGCACTAGGAGCTTGTCAATGGTCAGAGGACACATACCGACGGGGTTGCTGACAATACAGGTGAGGTACAACTTCTAATTGGTAGTAGCCTGCATTAATTTACGGATTGGTACCGCTTCATCGCTCTCCTATCTAATTACGCTGCCGGCCCAAGCGAGATGGCGCTGCGTTCGTGTTCATTTAGCCACGTCGAGCTGGGGGATGCAAAAATAATTGCGACCAATAAAAAGAGGCCCGCTTTGTAGAGATGCGTACGTTGATTGGCTGACGAACCAATCTAACGAATTAATTACAGGGAACCATGTAGAAGAGCCAGTCGTTGCTATGGGAGGGTTGTGTGTGGTGCAGCGCGCGCAAGCTAGATCCGGCCTCCGATTCGCGGGCTTGCCCAACTTCTGAGCCCCAATCACAGGCCAAGTCATGACATACGGACTGCATACCAGAACAGGTTTGATCACTTTTCCTTTCTAGCGCTTATATAATATAGAGAGCGGCGGTGGTCGGTGCGGTTAGTTTTAACCACCTTCTTACGGTATAAATCCGAACGGGAGAGAAATTCGCTTCCTACCAGTGTCGGTTTATCTCTCTTTCCGAGCAAAAAAAACAACGTCCGGTTGTATCCTTTCGGATTTTTATAACAGCTGATCAATAGTCCAGACACCTGTTTCTTATCTCGACAGCATGTTTTCAGATTGGATAATTACTTACACCATGTTGTACCACTTAGTGGGGGTTAACTCTGCACTAATTATATACTACCTTTTACTGACAAGCTTGCAGATAATCAAAGTCCGGTTCTGACACTCCCTTTGACAATATACATATTTTGTGGTTATAATTCTCCTCCAGAAATCATTGCCGAACCATTCACGTCTGACATTCTGATCAGATAATGCCAGTTCCCTAATGTTGCATTTAAAAAGGGTGGATGCTTTTTTTTGCTGCCAGATAAGATAATCATCGGATAAAGAAAAAAAAACTGTCGCGTCCGTTATAAAATATATGTTGATAATATTGTCATCTCCATCTCAAAAGAAATCTCGAGTTAAAAGCAGAATTTCCGTCAGTTATTTTTACGCAATTCTCTATAGTAGTTAAATCTATAGAATTATTATTATTATTTATTATTATTCTAACCTTATTTTAGTTACGTTTCGTTCTGTAAAATGGTTTTAAATTGCAAGACGTATTTCCAGAAATCTGAGATTTTTATTTGATACATTACCTATATCTGTGTACTTCGAACTGTTTATTTTACAGGGGCAGCAGTATTTGAAATATTTATCTAATATAATACGCCAGATCCTGAAAAGTTTGACCTTGATCGAGTTTACATTTTATTTTATCCATAGGTGTGAATATATATTAGGATAGAAGAAAGTCCAATAATACTATTTCATCTGTTGAATTTAATTGAGACTCTCTGTTGATTGTCTTAGTTTTCGTTCAATCATTTAGATCCTGTAACACAAAGCTTTGATTGCAGCTGGAATTTTTTTCTTTTTTCCCCTTCTCTCTCTCTCGTGATCGACAGCTATTTGGATCTTTTCAGATCAAATGATCCTTAATTGTGTTGTTTGCTTCATTTTCTAATTAAAATCCGGAAGATATTGTCCGGACTAAAGATTATCCTAATTGTTGCACTTCCTCTGCTACGATTCTTCTGAACAGAAAATGGTTATTCAACAGTCTGTGAAGTGTAACCCACAGACATTTATACTGTTACAGACAACAGAACATGCTTTAACCGATAAGAAAGTGAATTTAGAGGTTATTGAGGTTATTTTTACGTACCAGTTGTAACGATTTGAAAGACAATCAATGGAAAATTGGTCATTTTGACGAAATTTCTATGGTTTTTATCCGGTCGAAACCATGTATTCGAAAATGATCTTTCGATCGTTACGTAAATCTGTAACTTGGCCCTTCAGGAATTCAAATTAACGAAGATTTAGAGCAAAATTTGATTCGAATTCGAACGTTTGATTACGGTACAAATTAAATATGGAGTTAAGCCAATAACAGTCTAAAAATTTCTCTTTATTCTCCTTCGAAAATAGATCATTGGTAGACTCGGATTGCGCTAGATTCGAACGTTTGATTACGGTACAAATTAAATATGGAATTAAGCCAATAACAGCCTAAAAATTTCTCTTTATTCTCCTTCGAAAATAGATCATTGGTAGACTCGGATTGCACTAACGATTTTTCCAGAAAGGAGGAAGAACAACCAACTTAATTTTTCAACATTGTTAATGGATGCATAATTTAATTACAACGCTACCCGACATGAATTATTCTATCAGCATTCGGAACAAAAATTGGCTTATGTCAATCTCTAAATTAAATTTGAACCGGGATTATACTAGATTTGCTATGTAGATTAAGTAATTTCTAACGTTAATCAAGAAGGAATTAATCTTCGACAGTTGATTAGTACCAAATTCGGTGATTAAAAATATGGAAATTCAAATAATTGAAATCGGATTCCGTGTTTTGATGTTTTTTTAATATTATGAAGAAGAAGAAGAATGTTTAAAAATCAACACGCAAGAGTAACTTTCTGTATCCTCCTTCTAAAAAGGAGGAATTTTTCGGACTGAATGAACTGAAACTGGCTCTGTAGAGTTTGTTAATTAACGTTTCGACGTATGACTGATGTATCGTACAAAATTTGATATCCCAATCGGAAAATTCTAAAATTAGTCGTAACTGCGAAATTTTCCATCTGTTTTTTACTCAAAAAAATCAATTTTAAATTCTCTACCAAATTTATATCGTAAAAAAAAATGTAAACTCTGTTATATAGGCTATACGTAACATAAACTGTACGTAATTATAAGGTGTAGTTTGTAATCAGTTGATAAATCTGATATAAGTTTAAATGTTTTCACAATTTTAAAAGTTATATAAATACATATCGCATAATTCGAAAAATATGCAAAAAAAAAAAAGCAGGTTAAAGCGCAAATCAATCTATAAATAATGTAACAGTGTAATTGGGTTGCAACATTAATTTAAAAAAAAAAAAAAGTGAAAATTTATTCCACATTCTGGGATTATTGCAATTTCGAAATTATTTGCAATTATTTGTAACGTTTAATAATATAGGATTATTGGTATTATTTCGTCTGCAAGTGACGATCCGACATTCAAACGGCCCAGTTACTGTTTTGGTCTCCTATTTTTGTCCGTGATTGCTGAAGGAGAACTCTGTCAGCAGGTGGGAGGTTCGGTACACATGTTCAGACTTCTCACAACGCCTCTTATCGTTCATCTACAGACTTTTAAAAAAAGAAACTGCCAATTCTGATATTTGCCGTCCAGCGAAATATCCCCCAAAAAGTCGCTTATTTAGATCGAAAATTTTCCCTTTTAAATAATTAGTTAAATATACATCAATTGACTATTGACTTAGTAGGTCACTACGAACATTTAATACTACTTCCTTTTCCTAATATACTATACTTTTTTTCACTCTCTCAGACACACCTGAGTTCTGCATCATTAATTCTGTTGTTCGTGCCCAAAATATACATTTCCTAGTACGATTTAGCTGTCCAGACATACGTACATACATATAAAAATATAACGCGCATTATACGAGAAATATATAGCCTTAATTACGGGATTAAGTCGAAATTTATTGGTTAAAGTTCGGTGAAGGTAGTTGCTTCACTCTTTCGCACAAAAAACATCGATTATTATATAGAATTACACGTAGATTAAATTGTTATCAAAGTCTCGATATCGAGTTAATCGCGAGTATTAATTACTTGGAAATCTAATTCTCAACAGCACTCGAACAAAATTAAAAAAAAAAAAAAGAAAATTTAACGAATTACAACCGATACATTACGCCATTTCGTTAATTAGATTTAAAAGATAATTCGATTGTAAAGTTAATTTGCAATTGCTGTTGTTGTTGTTGTTTACGAATTCGACTAACTTTATTAATAATTTTCTAATTAATTTTTAATCGCAAATTCGATTCTAAATTGGAACTGAGTTTTAATAATTTATGCATTTATTCGGGATTTACAAAAAGAACAATTTCAAATTTTTATTAACATTTGCAAAATTGATTTTTTCCCCCCTTCTTTATAATCAAACGTTGTGATGTCGTAGTCGTCGTCGACGTTGTTGTTGTTGTTGTTGTTAAGATCTATTGTAATTGCCTAATTCTAGATACGCTCCGGAATGTGTAGTCGTCGTCGACGTTGTTGTTGTTGTTGTTAAGATCTATTGTAATTGCCTAATTCTAGATACGCTCCGGAATGTGTTTGTTTTAAGATAAAAATTAATGCTATCTACTTACATAAATTAACATATAGATTGCCGAATAAAAGTTCACGCTCCAGCCATTAGTAATAATAATAAGATCGGTAATAAAAGTTCACGCTCCAGCCATTAGTAATAATAATAATAATAATAATAATTTTATAAAATTTCTTCTCCTTAATTATTAACATTTTGGAGATAAATTATAAATCGCTGATTAATTAAAAATAATTCAT
The DNA here is from genome assembly GCA_000484575.1 of Olivierus martensii. NCBI lineage: Eukaryota > Metazoa > Arthropoda > Arachnida > Scorpiones > Buthidae > Olivierus > Olivierus martensii. The sequence goes on from AYEL01034523.1 coordinate 49,721, forward strand.
TTTAATGTAAACTAAAATGGCGATAACCTTCTTTTAAAGGGGAGAGAAAAATCGCAATTTTATGACTTTCGTGATAAATGATTAGTTTATAATAATAACAATAATAAAATTATAAATTATAGAATAAAATATTAGATTACAATTTTGTTTTAAGTCTAGATAAATTCCTCGAAGATGTTTATCTTATAATTCCGCAATTTTTTCTCATTTATAACAATAAATCGATGTCGAAATTAAATATATCATTTTGGAATTTTAAAATAAAATTTAATATTTTTAATATGTTTAAAAATAATTATCGGTTTTCTCCTAAACTAAATTATTTGATTTAGTTTCCAATAGAATTTATTATTGTTTGATATTTCTTAGTTGACAGTATCGAATATCATTATATTTCTTCATTTGAATGCATATTTTAAATTATTCTTTGCATAAACAATTTTTTTTTAATTTATATTTTATTATTTATGTTGTTGTTGTTGAAAAAATCTTTTATAGAAACTTAAGAAAAGTTTTAAAATATATACAGTATATATACAATTTTTAATCGAGGGAAGCCAAGATAAGATCGCTTTTCATAAATCCTAATGTTGCAAATATATCGTAGAAGCTATTTTAAGTTGGATTCTAATAAATGGTCTGCAGACTAAATGACGATTCCAGTAATATTTTTGCTGCGAATGTCATTAAGGAAACTAATCAATAAAAACGAAAATAATTATATATGTACGTATAAAGAAAAAAAATAGAAAAGAAAGCAGCAGTTAAACTATTGAAAATGGTAAATTCCTTTCAAACTGTCAACAAAATTTTGTCTTCTATCGGGCGAAGCAGAGATAAGAGTTGTGTATTTGTCTCTTAGAACAGTAGATTTCAAAAACGAGATAAAATATTAAAATGACCAAATTGACAAAGAAAGAGACTTGATCAGAACAATAGAGTATCATGAATTTTGTGCCACATGACGTGTGATTTAATGTCTGCATTCATCAGCATCCAAAAGCCATACGAATAGACTTGGATCCATTAATAATGTTTATGGAATTTTTCTACCCATCGTCTGTCGGAGTCGATGATTAGGGAGAAAAGTGTAAATCATTGTTCTCACTATTGCTTCATTGGATACAAAGCGGGTCTCCGTCATCAATTGTACTTTAAAAATTTTTTCCCAAATCTAGTTTAATGATGGTAAGAAAGACTTTGATAAAGATTGTTAGAAAATAAAGTTTTTATATATAGATTTATGCTCTTCCAATTTTTTCCCGTTTTTTTTATTTTATTTTTTGGTCAGATTTCCTTTAGCTACTATCCTTCGAAGTTCACTCGTTTTGTATTTTGGATTTTGAGCTCTTTTCAGTTGAGTTGAATAAATTGTGACGACTGTACAATGATGTGCGATTCTGAATAGTACTTGGAGACGTAACAGAAAAGTAGTATCCTATAGAACTATACAATTCTATCCAGATGAATTTCTACGCCATTGTTAGTCGGGTTGAATCGCATAGTAATGTAATGTTCGAAATTTTGGATCGGAGTCATGCCTTATAATACACGAATTGTATCATTAATAAACTCTTCTTGCTTATTATCCGAGTCTCGCCGTTATGACGTCACAACTATTGATCTAAGTAGTCATTTCTCAGAACATTTGATCAATAACCGTTTCAAGAAATATGATATCATTAAGATATTTTTGGTCTTCAAATGCTAATTTTGTACAGTCGAAAACTGATTTTACACAAACTGGTCAAATTCCACTGAGGAAAACTTTTGGATAACAAGCGATTTTGGGGGGCCTATTGTATCCACAAGTCGTTCCACAGGCGTCAGTAACTATGCTTCAAATTGTACACTTTTCTGTCCCGGGAATAGATTCGAGTATACAAGAAATAATCCATTGTAAAGATGGGTGAAAAGAGGGAGATGATTTGCCAGAGGCATGGTTGCCCCTGACGAAGACAAAAGAATCCCATAATAATCAATCACAGGACACCCTTGGGCGAGGTGGGGACAGGCGACACCTGCAGACTAGACACCCCCTACAGATTGGGGAATGTTGTCCTTCAGTTTTGTTTCCTGAAATTTGTAATAATCTGTCTAATAAAACGTAAAAAAAAAATATCTGATTTCTTGCAAACGTCTACTTCCGTTTTAGAGCTTGTGACTGCATGTTATCCTTTTATATAAATATTAAACTATAATTTTTAGATGCAAATTAAAACTGCTGTACCTATGAAGATTGTATATTATCAGTTGTGTAATTGGTTGACGTGATGGGGAAAATGAAACATTGACACTCCTGCAGATAACTCGCAACTTAAGTGGCATCTAGTTACAACAGGATGTTTCTTCTTCGTTATTATAGAAGGTGAAAGTCAATAGAACGAGAGCAAAGTATATCCAATCAAAAATTAATTTCTATACGCAGACATAGAGAATGTGTTGTAATGATGGAGTAATGAGAATAAGTAACATTGACTCGTCTGTCATTACACAGTTAAGAAAGTATAATTTTTACGGGTCCCTAAGGTCATGTTACACCCAGCGAAGGGGAATAAACAGGTAGGTTAAAAAGTTTTATAAGGGAAAACATAAATATAAAAGAATGAAAACAAAATATGTATATTTCTCAATGTATGAAGCATTTCCTGTCGTTCTCTGATACTTCATGGCTTCTGGAATCAAACGAGAATGACGCTTGATTTTACGATTCGGTGGATAGCATTGGATATGTTAATGGTCGCAGACAACCATCCAGCTAATGGTGCTGTGTCCACCGCCATTCAGACATCTATACCACTTGGGACATAGCAACTGGAGTAGCCACCTAAATATGTCACCCGTTGCTATAGAAACAAGTAGTGCTGCTATTTTGCACACAATTGTGTCTAGCTAATGATAGTGCTTTTAGAGAGTGGCAGCAAAGAGTAGGCAGGAAGGTCACTTTTCACTCGATGGATTAAGAAAACCGATATTTTTCCACCGATTCGCTTTAAGAATTTTTAGTTCTGATGAGCGACTGCATTCCAGACTTTTTTAAACTCATTTTCTTCCATTAAATGAGCAATTAGGTCTAAACAGACAGGTGGCCTACCACGTTCATCATCATTTTAAAATAGAACAAACTCGATACATAACATTTCGTAACTATAGTTTCTTCGCCCCGTCACGTGATCGGATAGGTCACCTTGCTATGACGTCATGCGACAAGCCATGGGTGACATTTCCCACGTTCACCTGGATCCCGAACTTTTCCTGTTCTATTGGACTGGCTTCTCTTAGTTTCTCGAGTGGATCTTTTGTGATTAAGTAATTACCATCTGGACGAAGACATCGCCTAATAAGGTCTTTAACTGCGTTCATTTTGCACGGAGTTTGGACATTATGCGACTAATTTTCTTCGGCTCGTCTACAATTTAAAATGCTGTAGAGTCGATTGCTAATGAAACTGATTCGTTTATAATGATTTCTCAGAGAAAACTAGTGACGCTTATGAATTCGTAAATAAAGTGACGTGATATTAAATACTGTTATTACTTAACGAAAAACTTTAATATTTATCGTAAAGAAGTAAAAACAACTAAATAAATTTACTAAAACAGATGTAATAAAAATGTTGAAAGTGTTATTGTTTTAAAAGTGTAATCCTATATAATTTTATCTTCCAACTTTAGTTACCAGTTAAATAAGACTTTAAACAGTATTTGAATGAATTAATATGACTTAAATTATATTCTACAATCCTATAATATAATGTGAGGTAGCATAATTATATGAAGCCATTAGGTCTTTAAGGATTATATAAGTTTTAAGTAAAGAGATAGAAAACAATTATTAAATATTTATTTGGTGAAACAGATAAGCTAAAGTTTTTTGATAACAAGGATTTAGATGTATTATGAAATATTTTATTTTTTGAAACTCAGATTTTAAAAGCGCTATAAAAACTTATTATAGTTCTAATTTGTTTTATCTTTTTATTTATTTTTGTATTAATATCTAAAATGCAAATTTGAAAGACAAACTCTGATAAAAGTTTTTAATATTAAAAAAAAAAATATCTCCGTAAGACGATTCTTACGAGTGGGTCTAAAGTACAATAGAGCACTGTTATCTGATAAATTAATCGCATTACAAAAGGTATTAATGAATATTTCTATTACGATGATAATTTCGCTCTAAACTGATTGTTGATATTTCTTTGCAGAGTCAGTTGGAGGTGTCCACGATGACGTAGCACCATGGAAGCCGAAGCACCAGCAGCGGCCATGGACACTGGTCAGGGGAGGGACAATCATGTGCTGGTAGAGAGGACTCTATCTCTCCCTCTCAATTCCTGCTCGTCCGATCAAGAGGACTCAACATCCGGGGATCTGAAGGCATCGCGACCAAGTCACGAAAGCAGAATGTCCCCTGAACAGGTCCAGTGCAGTACCAAGGTGACCCAATGTGGAAGTTGTAGGACGGAGTTCGACACAAGCAAGGCCTACTTGGAACATGTGTGTTGTGGCGAAGCCCGTCCCTGTAAAAGAGGAGACGGACAGCAAGATGGGTCAGACAACAGTTCAATCAGCGACGTTGAGAACTTCACAGGAAAGATTGTTTATAATCCAGACGGTTCTGCATATATCATTGAGGGTGCCGACTCCGAATTGAGTGACGACGAATGCAGTTTGGATCTACCTCAGCAGGAAGGATGTATTGTGGACGCACGAGGTGTCACACCCTCCCCATTCAGGGTGTTCCCTCAAGTAGTGAACGCACTACACATCTCTAGGAACCCTGCCCTCTACAGTGCCCTGTACGGTCAAGCGTACAGCCTCCTACAAGAGAAGAAAAAAGTTCCTGAAGTTCCCGTTATGCATAGTTATAGGGTTTTTACAATGAGAGATAGACATGCCACCGAAAGTGGCACTTCCAATGACGATACGAACTTAGGGTCGACCAAACATTCTAGTAAAATTGATAAATCTAATTTCCCTATTTTGGACTACGCTACCGTACCTATTAAACCAATACTAATGTGTTTCATTTGTAAACTATCTTTTGGATATGCCAAATCGTTTGTTGCTCATGCAGTTGGTGAGCATAATATCACACTGGTTGAAGAAGAGAGAGAGGTTATGTCTCAGAAAAACACTTCGGCTGTAATCCAAGGTGTTGGAAAAGACAAAGAACCGTTGTTATCATTTTTAGAACCTATTCCTACATCATCAGCTCAGGTCATCGGGTATCCAAAATTTTCGAGCGCCTATTACGTCCCTAACAGCTCATGTCCTAGTTCCTTTGCATCAAAAGACCCAGTGACAACAGTGTTCCTAAATGCTGTAAACACAGCTGTGTCCAGTGCTATGAGGGGTGGATACAGCGCAGCAGTGACCACACTTGTGTCAGCCACGTCGAGTCCAGTATCATCATCGATGCCTGAAATAAGTGCATCTAAAAGTTCCTCACTCACCAGACATACACTGGGCGGTCCAGACTCTGAAGTCCTAGCACCCGAACTTGAAGATCTAGCGAATATCGAGAAAATGGCCAAAGCAGCTGCTGCAGCAGCTGCTGAGGCATCGGGTACCAGACCTCCATCATCACCCATGTCTGATAAACAACACGAGAAGGAAAGTTCTCCTAATGGCCACATTGAAGAAACTGATTCATCTGATGTCAGATCAAACCTGTTTGCCTTTGGAAGTGGTAATTTAAGTAGACTGGAGCGACCTACCAGCACCGGCAGCACTGACAGCACCTCTCCTGGTGTACGGATGTCCCCTAAAGGACTGATAACACCCAGTCCTGTTGTGCCTACATGCCATTCGCCTGCACCATCAACAAGTAGTCCTGTTTGTGTTCAGCATCCTGAAGGAAAGCCCAATGGGGTGGAATGTTCCAAATGTGACATGGTCATGGGTGTCAATCGTTCCTTAGGTACCCAGATGACCATGATGCATTCGCGCAATTCGTGCAAGACGCTCAAATGCCCAAAATGTAATTGGCACTATAAGTACCAAGAAACCCTCGAAATTCATATGAAAGAAAAACATCCTGAAAATGAAATGAGTTGCATTTATTGTCTTACCAATCAACCTCATCCGCGTCTTGCAAGAGGGGAAACTTACACTTGCGGTTATAAACCGTATCGTTGTGAGGTGTGTAACTATTCAACCACTACCAAGGGCAACCTTAGTATCCACATGCAGTCAGACAAACACATTAATAATGTACAAGAACTGCAGAATGGCAACATCAGCACCGATCATATGCTTCAGCCTCAGGGTCTGCCAGCCCCGCCACTTCCAGACCCTATGAAGAAAGCACCCCCTACTAATAAACCAAAGGCCACATGGCGGTGTGATGTGTGCAATTACGAGACGAACGTGGCAAGAAATCTGAGAATCCACATGACGAGCGAAAAGCACACACACAATATGATGGTTCTGCAACAGAATGTCAAACATATGCAGCAATTCACAGCCTTTCAACAGGCTCAAGCTCTCGATCCTCTGTTTCAGTTCCATCCTGGCCTACTCCTGCCCTGTGATGCTCAGCTGCAACCAGAAGCTGCCTTAGCTGACATGGCTTACAATCATGCGCTGTTGATGATGGCAACCCAACAACAGCAACAACAACAACAACAGAGAGCTATGGCAGCAGCAGCAGCTGTAGCTGCTGTTAGCGGGACGGGCAAGAGTACTCTAGGACCGCCATTAAACGTAGGCAGTTCCGTAGATATGGAACAGGGGGATACAGCGCTACGTACAGATGTTCCTTACGATGATTCACACAAGTTGTTTCAATGCTGCGTCTGTAATGTGTATTCGGCTGATAACATCGAGAACTTGAATCAACACATGCAACAAGATAGAACTTGGCAACGTGAAGAAGAAGTACTGATGGCTGTGGCTGGAAGCTACATTTGTAAACTGTGTACCTACAAGACGAACTTGAAGGCTAACTTCCAACTTCATTGCAAGACCGATAAACATCTTCAGAAATTACAACATTTCAATCATGTCAAAGAAGGCGGTCCTGTAACGGAATGGAAGTTGAAGTATATGAATGTTAACAATCCTGTACAAGTAAGATGCAACGCATGTGATTACTATACAAACAGCATTCATAAATTGCAGCTTCACACAGCCAACCCAAGGCATGAAACTAGTAGTAAATTATTCCTACATCTCCAAATTAAGGAGAACTCTTTAAACATTGAAAATAAATATTATAGTTGCAAATTATGTCACTTCTTTACTCGAACCAAGCTTAATCTCATTCAGCATGTTCACTCCCTTCGTCATTTAAGAAATGACAATATTCGGCAAATGCAACTTAAAACAGAAGGAAGAGACGTTTCTGAAGACATATTTCTGGTCAAAGAATACAAAGGAAACGAAAAGATTATTTTTGATGCTGATGTTGGTGAGTGTAGAATTTTTCACTTGTTCCCATTTACAAAATGATATTTCCGAAAATTGTAGAATTATTTACGGAAATCTCTGCTATTCATTAGTAATTATGAAAGAAAATCTATATAATATAAAGTTTCTGTAATTGGCTTTTAAAACTATATTCTTAAAAATATAAATTTTAATTTGTAAGAAATTAATCTTGGAGAATTTACGTAATGAAAATAATTTTAAAAATATCTTAAGTACTTTTAAAAACGTATCTTTTTCATAAACATTATCAATAATTTACAACATTAATTAAAATAAAACATAAAAACTCAGATGAAATCCAATATTTTATGTTAAAAAAACAGTAACAAATAAATAAAATTTAATGGAAATAAGAAAAATGAAAACGTTAGATGATATTCTAAAATTTCAAAATAGCAAAAGAATTAAGAAACATTAAGTTTATATTGAGTCTAATTTAAAAATTTTAAATTGAAAACAAAGTAAAACACATTAATTTTTGAGAGTGGGTTGCATTATTTTCTTATCAACTTATATCTAAAAATATGTTGAATTAAAAAAATATTACAATTTGTTTTAATTAACATATTTGATAAATAATCAATTTTTGATAAAGTTTAAGTATTGAATATAATAAATTAAGAAGAAAATTGATAATTGTTGTTATGAAATTTTAAGCTGAAAATATGAAAAATCTCATATTTATTCCAGAATCCTAATTTTTGTATTCATGTACAATTAAAAATTAACATTATTAATTTTAATTTAAAAAAAAAAAGTTTTTTTTTTCTTAACGGATGCTTGTGCATGTTATTAAATTATAACCTTTAAAATTCCTTTTGATCTCAAGACGTTATTTTGCTAATTGTGAAGTTTTAAAATTTTGTTAAGAACCGTTTAGTAAATCATAAAATTGCATGTAATTAAAACATATATACTTCTTTATGCATTCAGCCATTACTTAAATGTCTCAGTTATGTTTCTACTTATTATTGCAAGAGACATTACCTTCAGTTTTATTACAAGAAATCTGTTGTTTTTGTTTTTTTTTTTTCCAATTAATTTTAAAATTTTAAATTCTTGTTGTTATATTAATTAACCAAATTTATTATTTTTTACGCCTATATTTGTAGTTTATTTTACTTGGTTTTCTCGTATTTAAGTAATCTGAAAAATTGCTTTTAGAAAATTAAATAAATTGATTGTAGATATACATTGAATGTATTTATTTTGAATGTTAGATTTATTTCATAACATTTTTTCGTGGTAGTAAATGGATAGGTTAAAAAGGAAGAGCATATTTAAACAAGAAAATTAATTTTTAGCCAGTTCGACAATTTGTGGGACTGAATGCTCGTTAAATTAGCATGCTCCTAAAAGACCCTCACATTAAGAAATTTAATAGAAATCAGATTCCTCCTGTTGGACAAAATTAAAGCATTTAACGTTACAAGTAAAATTGGAATAGAATTTTTTTTTTATTTTATTTTTAAACATCAATAATGAATGCGTTTAGTCCTCCTACTGATTTATCTTAGTACGTTAAGGATCTTAAAATAATTTAAAAGGCATTAAGAGGTTATGGATTTTCGGAATTTTAATTACAAATATCTAAGATTACACATTAATAACAATTAAAAAATTCAAAATTCGGCGATGTTTTTAAAGATTAATTAAAGCGAGTTATTTTTCTATATTATTAATTCTTTGAAAAATTGGTTTTTATAGACATTAAAGTCTGCTTGTTAAGTTTATTTCGTTCTTTTATGGTACATTTGTGTTTAAACAAAAACATTACTTTTGGCATAACTGCAGTTTTTTATTTAAGAGGTAATTTTCAGATTCCAGTAATGAAAGTGGATTTTTTTTCTTTGCAAATAAATAGAAATCTCTATACACAACATAGAAATTCTTTCTTATCTCACAGAATAAAGAATATATTTACAATTTTTTTTTATATTTATACAACGTTAAAGATCGATTTTTATTAACTTTTTACTGTTATAGTGCTCGAAAATTGGTTTATAATTTTATAGGTAAACTCAAATTGATAAAATTTTTAAATATATTGAATTTATTATACAGATGTTCAAAATAAATATATCACGACTTTACTACTTTTCATAATATTCTTATTATGAAGTTTTTATAATGGCAATTTGTATCAGGATTGAATTGAATTTCCAGAGTATCAAACCAATGATTTGTTTTTACTAAGAAATACGTTTACAAAAACTCTAACGATCATTTACAATTAGAAAGACTAATTACTTTAACATTTTTTTATTTAGAATATTTTAATTAACTAATTAATCTTTTTTTGTCAGTTATACTTCGATATGCATTTGCTTATTTAATGCAAATCAAAATTTGTTAAAATATTATTTTGTTGTTCACATATATTTTATATATATTATTAAGTAAATTGATTAATTAATTAAAAAATTAAATTCGGATAATATTTAGTTTAAAAAATAATTTTTGAAACTAAAATTTTACTAAAAAAGATCTCTTATTTATAATCAATTTATCCTTCATTATTAATTTAATCCAAAAGCATTAAAATCATTTGCATATGTTCTATTTTTGACAACTTTTATCTCCATAAGAGTTATGCTTCTCTGTTAATGACTACTTACTTGCAAATACTCAGTCTGCTCTGAAACTACCTTATAGGCGCGCGAAGCACGTTTCTTCTGGTTGATTTAATGCATCAAAAAGAGATTCCGGAAATCATTTTAATAAATATAGATTAAATTGAAAATGAAGAATATATATCTTGTTGACAAAAATTTGACTTTCTTAGTAAAGTTTCAATTACAAAAATATCCTGTTAATTGCAAATAATGTCTTAATATTTGTTTTGATATTCTTAAAATTTCGTTCAAATAATATAATCCTTTATTAGGATATAGCGTAAACATAATATGATATTAAACAAGATAAAGACTGAATATATTTATGTTTGATACCCTGTAGACTATATATTAATATAGTTAGTGGGATCAATAACATTTGTTAATGTAAAACTGAAAGTGAATTTAAAATTTTCCAGACGTCTATTTTAACGAGAAAATTTTTTAAAATTTTAAATCGTTATCATATTTTATATTGAAAAATTTCATTGATTTTATATTTTAATAATATGATGGAAATTCATCTTACAGAGAATTGTTCTACTGAATGATCAGTTCTAAGAGAATTAGTTGTAACATATTCATAATTATTGAATACCATCCCAAATCAATAAATAATATTTAAAAAATATTCTTGGATAAATGAATCGAATAATAGACTAGAAACTATTTGAATAGTGTGACTGTAGCAATGCAAGGAAATTCTGTTCAATGTGTGTTGCTTTATAAACAACATACATTGAACGATGTCTTCTCCCATCGATATATTCGCGTTGATTCTATAGTATTTATTAATAAATACTTACAAGAATGTTTTTACTGTTAGGTTCTAAAATACTAAAATGAATATGGTATTGACATCTTTGTTAATTACACATTATGCATAGAACTGCATTATATGACCTCATTTAAGAATTTCAAGATAATTGACTGTTTTCTTAAAAATTCTGGTACACTTTTTCCTTAAAAGTATCCTATTCAAAATTTCCATCCTTCTATTTAAAGGAACAACGTTGTCTTCTTCTATTTTTAGTATTTTACAGAATATAATACAATGTTAAATACTAAAATTTATCTGTAGTTATTTAAATTACTATTGTGATGCTTCGGTTCTTATCAATACAAAATTAATATCGAATATATTAATTTTGTACAATAATATCGGAAAAAAATGCTTATTTTGCGAATTTTCCTGTCATAATCTATAACTTATTAATAATTGCATTATATCTTAGCAAATTAAAAACAAGCTTATTTGAACCATCCGTTTATCTATCTATATAATTTTCGTAAAAGAATTCTTATCGCTTAAAATATATGCCTAGGACGTGATCGCATTTATACTTCGCATTTATAAATTGATTAAAAATCGTATTTATGAATTGATAATGTATGAAAATTGAAATTCTTCAGAGCAAACTTAACTAATAAAAATTTATGTATTATACTATTTTATAACATTATAAGTTAGGTAATATCTATTATGTTCGATATAACTATATGCTTATATTTTCTCGAGCTTTATAATAAAACTTTCAATACCTCAGACAAAGTTTGTGAAGTTTCCAAATTATCCATGGAGTTCTGAAGAGTAGAGAGGATACCTCTTTTGATATTAAGCACCCATGGTTCTTCATCTTCAGTAGGGCATATGTTGTCGATAATGCCATCTTGGAAAGAAAACCTCAAATCATATCTTTGCATTGCCTCTGCAAACTCTTTGCTGTTTCGAGTTGTGGTTCTAGCATTCGGATTTCTTGGATCCGAATTTTCCAGATTCGTTTCTCGTAACTGAAATTAATATTTAATTAAAATCTAATTTTTCAAATAAATTTTTTATGTACGTTATTTGAATATTCGACATACCCTCATTACTAGTTCGCATTTCGAAATGACTTCAATCATGACTTTTGCTTTCATGTGTACTCTAGACTCTTCATGCGTCGTTCCTTGTATTGTCGTGATCGTATCCGATTCATAATCATGTAAATAAACACCTGGTTCGTACCGTAATTTGTTGTTCTCTGATATAAAAAATAAATCAATATTGTTAAAGTTTTATCAGAAAATTAAATGTTGTTCTAAATAAACTAACAAGTAAGAATTGATAAGATAAAAAAAAACTTATATACAGTATATTGCGTCGTTTGCGCTCGCGTTTAGCGATGCGGCAACAGACATGAATTTTAGGAACTTTTTTCATTGAATGAATGAAATAAATTGCATTGATTTAAATTTTCCTGTTTATTTTTATCATAATTTTGCATTTAATAGAGTTAAATAAATGGATTTCTGTACTTACCCGTACAATGCCTTGCGCATTGGCCATCTGAGTATTTCAATGGACCTAAAATTAAATAATCATCATGTTATAACTTGAATTTTAATGACGCAATCTTCTGGATTAAAAGCAATGTTGCAATACTCTGTGAATAAACATTTAATTAAAAATAGTACACTGTGTTTATAATTCCATATAAATTTTCTTTGGAAAAAAAATTTAATGTATACAACATGATGTGATTTATAATTAATCAACCTTGAAATTGTATGCGATCAATCACGTGTTAAGAAACATAGTGATTAGCGGGAGATATGACGTCAAACACAGTTCAAAATTCTAGCAATTGGTCAATACTTGATTATCTTCGAGACACATTGTTTCGCTTATCTCGATAGCTTGACAGCATCGATTGACTTTAAAGTTGAAAGTAGGCTAGATAATACCGAAAAAGATCACAACAACGAATAATAAATATTGATTATCATGTTTATCTGTTGCTGGGGCTCTTGAAAAGTTCATAGTTGAAGTGTTCTCTTGTCCTTCCTGATTAGTTTTCTTTCTTTTCTTAAGCTACACCAAATTCAAATTGCAACATTTCTCTTGTCCAGTTTATATTATTTTTAAATTAATAATTTATAAATAAAATATCTTTAGAATATTATAATGTTGAAGATAATTTCATTTTATTTTCATATTATACAACTTTATGTAATACTGATTTTCACTTTTTAATTTCTAGTCAGATGCTGGATTAATCAAAGTCATTGTTAACTGATATGAGAAATATGTAATGATGAAATTAATATTGCTATTAAACTTTAAAACTACCAAAATTAATTGCGTCTTTGTCTATAGATACAGCATATGATATTGCTAGCTGATAAGCATAAAAATGAATATAGCTAGATAAAATTTATTGGAATCAGAAAAAATAACTAAAATAATGAATTTATTCCTATATTATTATAAAACTATAAAATTTCTTATATTTTAAAAATAGTTTCTTAGTATGATTTTTAAATTCCTGAATTTCCTAATTTAATTTTTAATTTTCTAACTTCCTAATAATTTTTTATCACTTTCTAATAATAATAAGATAATAAATAATTAAAATAATTGCAAAAAATTCATTATTCTAGAAATAATTTATCAGATATTAAAAAAAAAAATATTTTAAAATTATTTTCAGAGAAAAATATCGAGCATATTCATAAATTTCCTGATTTGTGCCAAAAAAAAATTCTTAAAATAAATTTCTAAAATTAATCGAAATTCTATAATTTGAACTGAATAAAAAGTAAAAAAAAAAAAAAAAAAAACTTTAAGAAAAAAAAAAAAAAAAAAAAAAAAAAAAAAAAAAAAAAAAAAAAATCAAAATTCTAACGAGAGAAATTCTAGACTCAAATAAAATTTTAAATTTAAAAAATTAAATAAAATCCAATATAAACATTAAATAAAACTAAATATGTAATAATTAATTACTAAATATAAATAAATAAAACTAAATTATTAAGTGGAATTATTTTTAAAATAGTTTCACTTAATAATAATCATTTCGTGATTATAGCGCGTTATTCGTCTTACCTGCAACTGCATTTGCCACGAAGACAGAAAGCAACAGGACCGTTTTGTAGCCCATTGCAGAAATTGCCAAGAGAGTTTAAAACAAAACACAAAGTGGCATCTGCCACCAAGACTACAACGGGAATAGTCAATTGACAAATGTAACTTCTTTATATAGCTTTTCGTATTAGTTCAGGGTTACAGAGTCCGGTGACGCGCACAGTATAAGTGACCTACGATAAGATAAGATTGCTTCAGCGGGCCTCCAATCAGGTTCAAAAGCCACAGATTGATCGAACTGTTTCGAAGCGACATAACCTTGTTTTCTGTTGTTTTCTAAAACGATCATTCTCTCATAGTAAATGATACAAAGAATAAATTAATACATTTGCTTTATATGAGGAAAATAAGGCAATTATAGAATGACAATATGGCTGCCAAGATTTCAGTTTCAAAAGTCACTAACTCAAAAAATACTATTCAGAATTTTATAAAAATTATCATATGGATTAAGATCATTATGAATTGTATTTTTATTCTTTCTTTATAAAAATAACTTTATCAGTTCAATACTTTTTATATACAATGTTCATTAAATTATTTATTGAGAGTATAATTTCGCTTTTAAATTCAAAAGCATGTTTTATAAATTAATATAAAATTTTTAATAACATTTTTCAGATACAGATAATAAAACAATTTAATTAAATTAATTTTTAAGAAATTCCTGAAGAGGCAAAAAATTCGTTCTAATTTAAAAGTTTATCCCGGATTACTAATGAAAAATTAATATTGATTTATTTGGAATATGCGTCAATACATTGATAATTTTAATGTTTATTAAAATCAAGTCCTTGTACTGCTTGTTTTGCTTATTATAACCGCAAATGTCCACTTCAGATAATAACCTTCAAATGATAAATTTTATTTATAATTTTTTCCCTACATCTTTTTCCCTATTTTATATCGATGAAACAAACTATACGTTAACAAAAATGTGATATACATATACAGTAAGACCCCGTTTAACGCGGGGAATACGTTCCAAAGAAACCAAGCGCTAAACGAAACAGCGTTAAACGAGATTATCTTAACATGTAAATAATGAAATAGATGAAACAGGACAGTGAATAAAAAATATATGTACCATTTTTTATTTTGTAACATGTAGCCTATTATTATTATTGTATTACATTAATTATAAACATTTTTTATTGCTAGTATCGATTTGTATTCATAAATCATTCATGAAAATCAAAAATATTCAAGTAAATAATTTGTTTGTGATGAGGAAGGTTCTTCCTCATTTGATACTTTTTATTTTTTTTCGTTAAGAATCATCTAACGAAAAATCGTTTGCCTTTTCCTCTTTCATTCAGCCAGCAACTGTCGATAGTAAGACATCGCATCCATGACACTTCGTCTTGCCTTTGAACTTCTATCAAAATTTGAATCATTTTGTATAATTGATCCATAATTTTCGTAATAGTGGTTAAACTTGTTTTGAGAAAATCCGTTGCAAGTTCCTTTTTCTCCTCATCTTTAGAAACTCTTACTCTTGATAACCGATCATAAATATGAACTATGACCGCAGCAAACTTTAGTATATACTACACTACATTATATCAAACGCAGTGTGAGAAAGCATAGAAGAATTAAAGCAACAAATTCGTGCGATTTCGGATTTATGTGAGTTTAACGGTTTGAAAAACCGTACCAAAGTGAACCAATAAAAAATATAGAATTCGAAAAAACCGCATTATATTGAAACAGCGTTAAGCGGGATCTTGTTGTATATAAAGTTAACTATTTATTTTTTCGATTAAAAAAGATTCAAAAGAAATCTTTACTTGTTTTAATTTTAGGTGTAATGATTGCACTCATTTGAATTTTTAGGTATTGGAAAAATAACTTCAAAAAGTAAAATTTCCTTATTATAGAGAACTGTATTTCTCTTATAAAACATAAATGCTTCAGGAGATTAATTATCATGAAGTGCATAGTACAAAGATTTCTAACTGATAATACATTCTTAAATCTGTAAAATTCAAAAGTAGAATTATATTATATTCTTTTTGTATAATACTATATCTGAATTCATGTAGAAGAAAAGATATGAACATTTATTTAAACATTTTTGCTTTAGAATTCATTATTTTCTTTAATATTTTAAAGTATTTCAAATAATAATATAATAAATGTTTTTCATATTATTTCCCTGTTACAAAATATTTTATTAAAACACAATATCATATCGAACTTATTATACTTAACCATATAAAAATCAGTTAATTTTTCTTTAATTGAATATACAGTATTTAGTTTTCTTAGTATATATGTCATATAAATCACATTTAAATAAGATTTAATTTCATAAAAAATAATAATAAATCATAAATTATCAAACATTCATAGGGTCTATAAAATATCGGAAATTAATAAACTTAACGACGATATCAAACTCTATTTTTCTACCGAAAACAATTAGATCTTAATGTCCAACTAATAGAGACATTTTCAAGTGATATGTAAGGAGTTTAGGATAGACAAATGCTAAATATAACAGATATAAATATGCAACTATCATATAAAGTTTACATAAATAGGCCTATTAATAAATACATATAAAATATATATATATATATTATAGGTGTATTATTGTATTATTCTATATAACTATATAAATCTGAATAAAATGATTAAAAATATCACTGAAATATTAAGATATATTAAAATATCACAAATACTAAAGTGATACAGATTATTAAATATCTTTTAATTTTTTATAAATATGATAAGCAATCTTGAGGAAAATAACAGAATTTAGATAAAAATATTTTTTAGTTATTTAATAATAAATTTAATCGAATGAGTAAGAAGAACAGAATGAGTATGAATGTTGAATGCAAAAATTTCAATGAATACTTGTTAAAATTTTTTATAGTTATTTGCTGAATTCAAAATTCATTCAAAAGAGGAATCATACTGTTAAATAAGTTTTGATATTTTCTTTTTTATATATTCTTTTTCGATATTCTGTTTCCCTAGCTTTGCTAGAATGCTTTCTCTGTTCGTTACAAGAAAAAATATGAGTTTATTGTACTTCTACGTGATGCACCAGTGACAATTGATATTGTATCTTACGAATTGAAGATTCAAACTATTTATTAAAAAAAATCTAAAATTTATATAAAATCAGGTAACACATCATCTTTTCAATTATATTATAACGAAAATATTTTCAAAAATAAAGTGAAATGACTCAACATTAAACTGACTGTATTAAATGAAATATTAATTTATACATAGCATATGAATATAAAAAATCATAAATATTATAAAAACTGTTCGGATTATTGTCCATCTTTAAATTACTAAGCCACAATTAACTGTACACAGATTTTTGTTTTGTTTTCCTGAAAACAATGTACAGCGACCTTTGAATCATCTTGTTTTTATTATTATGAGTTTTGTAAAAAGAAAAAGTTAAATCGAATTCATATAATTATTACTTAAACTATTGTATACAGTATATATTTTCTCAATTATTCGATTTAACATTAAAATCTGCGACTTTTATATTTAAAAAATGATAACTGTATAAATTTTACATGTACTCTACAGCATATCAGTTCATATTATTATTGAAAAATGATATCCTCGGAGGAAAATAAGAAATATAGAATAGCGCTGTACTTTTAAGCTACGAAACTTTTCCATAAAATTAAAATAGTAAACGGAATCAATCACAGTTCAGGTAACTGCGCAATAAACTTCATAATCAGTGCGTAATCAGTGTGATCGTCAAGGCCCCATCCTATTTCTCAGAGAAATGATGTTTCATCAGAGAAAGACTTTGTCCTCTTTCATTGTATAGAGATGAGCAAACTAGAATTTGATATCAAACTACTGATAAATGATAAATTTCATTCTAAAATAATACAGATTTTTGTAAAATGTTGGAATCTCACAAGAATGTAATCTGAAACACGACGAAAGCTCTCTGACTTTTTAATTAAAATATCCAAATTGTGATAAATTTTGCACAGTTTAATTATATTTAATTGAATGATTTTATAATATATAATTAATTGATATTCTTTTCTATATTCAGAATTTTACGCGTATTTTTATTCTTAATTTATAAAACTCGAAATGTGCTTTAAATATTTTACAATTTCGTAACGTTTTAAATATGAACTATTTAAATCAGAAATGTTATTGTATTATTATTAAATTTTATCTTTGTTCTACTTTTAAGCATTCAAAATATTTATATTAAATAATTATAAGTTTTAAGAGGAATGATGTACTAAATTGCATCTTATCTGTCTGATATAAAAACTTTTATCGATATCTTCACAAGCATATCCTTTAAATATTAAATGATTCTGAATAGAATTCGAAAAAAAAAATTAATAATTGATAATTTTTTGAAGTAAAAATATCAATTGAAAACTGATAATTTTCATTTGTAATGGTATTAAACATCTTTTTTTATCTATTTCAATAAATTAATTATTTTTTGAATACTTTCATTTAATTATTTATAATTTATA